>JALAZF010000879.1:600000-822500 GCA_022829125.1 Lathyrus tuberosus
AACCTCTGGTGGAGATGAAAACTCCAAGAGAATTTCCACTCTGTTGGGGATGGAGAATAACAAATACTGAAGATGGAACCCAAAGCTCTGCTATGGAAAAGGTGCCAATAATCACTGGGCTTAAAACATGTTGAGGATGTCAACTAATGTTGAACAAACTGTTGCGAGGATTACCGCCAAACTCTGCTTGGGGATATCATTGAGCTTAACCTGCTGCTGGGGAAATAGCTTTACCCTCACCCTGCTGGGGATTATCTCAAACCGTTTTCGACGAGACTATACTTCTTGACTGACTGAGGAAAGTAGACATCAAGACCCTGAGGGGATGATAACATCTTTGTCCACAAATCTCCTGCTGGAGATACAACAACATCACCTTGGAGCAATCAACTTCTGAATGCCTGCTGGGGGAATATAATCCAAACACAACTTTGGCTGGATAAACAATCCTCTGTACTCTGGCTAGGGAGAGCAACAATCTGTTGAGTATGATGAAATTTCAATGCTGGGGAGAGTAACTCTACTGGGGAGAAACCATGCCACCCTGCAAACAATAACAACAGAATATTCTATATGCAAAAATGGCTACCTCAATTACTATCCATGATATCCGTTGCCTGAGCAATTTCCATTGTTTTCCGATATGCTCCGCAAAACTTAACATTTTTGCATGCAATGTTTATCAAAATATCGGACATTTTCACAAATAAAACAGTAAAAGTAAAAACACAAATGGAAAGCTCTTTGAGTGAAATGAAAGTTTTATTGAATGAATTGGCCTGTAAAAAGGCATTTACAACCGGAAGCAATTCCTGAAAAGAGGTAATTGCACGAAAAGTAAAAAGAAAATACACATGTCGGCAATGTGGGACCAGATGTCCACCATGATTCAATTCAGCTATGACCCATATGTCTCGCTTATCCGCAAATGCTTTGACCTTCGAAGAGATTGACTGGACTGATTCCTTTCCTTCAAAATTCCCAAGTGTCACAAGTGCTCACAGATCGAACGCAGATCACAGCCTCTTGCTTTCAAATCCCTAACTTTTGCCTGGATCGCCCTTTTCGGGTTTTCAATCCACCGGGATACCCATTTTTTGCCAAAGTTGTCTTTTTCAGGTTTTCAACTTCGCGGGTTTATTCTATTATTTTTATCCCTAACTTTTGCCCGAACCTTTTATTTTTATGGTTCGTCGGGATGCCCCTTTTTGCCTGGACTTTCTTTTTATGTCCAGCGGGTCTCTTTTATGCAAAGTATTTTTTGACTACGTCTGCGTTCACAAGGGACGTAAAATCTTCGCCATCCATAGTTGAAAGTAATAAGGCTCCACCAGAGAAAACTTGTCTTACTACATATGGTCCCTTGTAGTTTGGAGTCCATTTGCCCCTGTGATCTGTTTGAGGAGGAAGGATCCATTTCAAAACCAATTCACCCGTCTGAAAACACCGATGACGCACTTTCTGATCAAAGGCATTATTCATCCTGCTTTGATACAACCGGCCATGTGTAATGGCTGCCAATCTTTTCTCTTTGATAAGGTTCAATTAATTCAATCTGGAATGCACCCATTCAGCTTCATCAAGTTTCACATCTGCCAGAATTCTTAAAGAAGGAATCTCAACCTCCAATGGTAGAACCGTTTCCATACCATATACTAGTGAGAAAGGAGTTTCCCCAGTTGACGTACGCACCAAAGTACGATAACCGTGTAAAGCATAAGGCAACATGCCGTGCCAGTCTTTATACGTTACCACCATTTCTGCACAATCTTCTTGATATTCTTATTTGCTGCTTCAACAACCTCATTCATCTTCGGACGATAGGGAGAAGAATTGTGATGTTCAATCTTAAAGCTCTGACATAGCTCTTTCATCATCTTGTTGTTCAAATTTGAACCATTATCAGTAATGATTCTCTCTGGGACTTCATAATGACAAATGATGTCCTTCTTGATGAACCGGGCTACCACTTGTTTGGTGACGTTGGCATACGAGGCTGCTTCCACCCACTTCGTGAAATAATCGATGGCAACCAAGATGAAACGATGCCCATTGGAAGCAGTCGGCTCAATCTTTCCAATCATATCAATTCCCCACATGGCAAAATGCCAAGGTGATGACAACACGTTCATAGGAGTAGGTGGTACGTGCACCTTGTCGGCATAAATCTGACATTTATGACATTTCCGGGCGTATTTGAAACAATCAGATTCCATAGTCATCCAGTAATACCTAGCCCTCAATAGTTTTCTAGCCATAGCATACCCATTGGCAAGAGTACCGAAAGAACCCTCGTGAACTTCTTCCATTAACAGGTCTGCCTCGTGTTTATCAACACAACGTAGCAAGACCATGTCAAAGCTCCTCTTATACAAAACATCATCTTTATTCAGAAAGAAGTTTCCTGCCAACCTCCTCAGAGTTTTCTTATCCTTGGTAGACGCACCCTCTGGATACTCTTGACTCTTCAGAAAACACTTAATATCGTGATACCAAGGCTTGCCATCTGATACGCCTTCAACTGCAAACAGAAAAGCTGGTCTATCTAGACGCATGATTCTGATGGATGGAACTTCATTCCAAAAATTCACTTTATACATTGAAGCCAACGTTGCCAATGCATCAGCCATCTGGTTCTCAGCCCGAGGTACATGATGAAATTCAACCCTGTCAAAGAAAGGTAACAACCTTCTAGCGTAATTCTTGTAAGGTACCAGATTTTCCTGACGGGTCTCCCATTCTCCTTTGATCTGATTAACTACCAATGCAGAATCACCATACACATCAAGGTTCTTGATTCTCAAATCAATGGCTTCTTCTAACCCCATGATGCATGCTTCATACTCTGCCTCATTGTTGGTGCATATGAACGCTAATCGGGCAGTGAAGGGTATATGAGAACCCCTTGGAGTTGTAATGACTGCCCCAATTCCGTTACCATATTGATTTACAGCCCCATCAAAAATCAAACTCCATTGAGATCCAATTTCTGGTCCTTCGTCAGACAAAGGCTCATCACAATCTTTCATCTTCAGAAACATGATATGTTCATCTGGAAATTCAAACTTCATTGGTTGATAATCCTTGATCGGTTGTTCAGCAAGATATTCTGACAAAACACTTCCCTTAATAGCCTTTGGGAAACATATTGAATATCGTATTCTGTCAAAACCATTTGTCAACGGGCCATTCTTCCAGAAAGCGCTTGTTTTTCAAACACATACTTGATCGGATCCATCTTCGAAATCAAGAGGGTTGTGTGGTTTAACATATACTGCCTCAAATGCTTAGCTGCCCAAGCGAGTGCACAACATGTTTTTTTCCAACATTGAGTACCTCGACTCACAATTAGTGAACTTTTTACTCAGGTAGTAGATGGCATGCTCTTTTCTACCTGACTCGTCGTGTTGACCGAGCACACACCCCATCGAGTTCTCAAGAACCGTAAGATACATAATCAATGGCCTTCCTGGCACTGGCGGCATAAGGACCGGAGGTTCCTGCAAATACTCTTTTATCTATTCAAATGCCTTTTGACAATTTTCATTCCACCTGACCTCTTGATCTTTTCTTAATAATTTGAATATCGGTTCACACGTGGCTGTAAGATGAGAGATGAATCTAGCAATGTAGTTCAACCTCCCTAAGAAACCAAGAACCTCTTTTTCTGTTCTCGGCTCTGGCATCTCTCGTATGGCTTTTACTTTAGCAGGATCAATCTCAATACCTTTTTCACTGACAATAAACCCCAACAATTTTCCAGATCTCACCCCGAAGGTGCACTTATTTGGATTCAACCTCAGTTTAAACTTTCTTAACCTTTCAAACAGTTTCTGAAGATTCACTAGATGCTCTTCCTCCGTTTGTGACTTCGCAATCATGTCATCAACATGGACTTCGATCTCCTTGTGAATCATATCATGAAAGAGAGTCACCATTGCCCGCTGATAGGTTGCCCCAGCATTCTTCAATCCAAAGGGCATTACCTTGTAACAGAATGTTCCCCATGGTGTTATGAACGTCGTCTTCACCATGTCCTCTGGGGCCATCTTAATTTGGTTATACCCAGAGAAGCCATCCATGAAGGAAAATACAGAGTATTGAGCGGTGTTGTCCACTAACACATCAATGTGAGGAAGCGGGAAATTGTCTTTTGGGCTTGCTCTATTTAAATCTCTGTAGTCGACACACATCCTGACCTTCCCATCCTTCTTAGGTACAGGTACAATATTAGCAACCCATGGAGGATAATTCATCACAGCAAGAAATCTGGCGTCCAACTGCTTCTGAACCTCTTCCTTGAATTTTAATAGCCATATCCGGTTTTGTCCTTCTCAATTTCTGCTTAACCGGAGCACAACCTTCTTTGAGCGGCAGCCGGTGTACCACAATATCAGTGTTAAGCCCGAGCATGTCTTGGTAAGACCAGGCGAAGATATCCACATACTCTCGGAGCATCTCAATCAATCTTCCCTTGACAGTGTCTTCCAAAGCAGCCCCAATCCTTACTTCCTTTCTTGCGTCCTTGGTTCCCAAATTAACAGTCTCAATTTCCTCTTGATGAAGTAAAATAACCCTCTCCTCCTGTTTCAGAAGTCTGGTTAATTCTTCCGGTAAGTCACAATCTTCTTCAGTCTCTTCTTCAGCCTGATAGATAGGATTATCGAAGTCATACCGAGCCATAGCTGAATCATGATTGGTGGCATCTGAACGAAGAAACCTGTATGATTGATGATACATGTTTATTATGAATGCAAAAAATAAAAACACATTGCCATTTTGATGTGATTTAATGCAAAAAGTAAAAACAGAAAAACAGGGATCAAAATATTTGAATGTGAAAAACGTCCTTTATTGATGATAAAGTAAGCACACAAAAACATCAAAGCCCTACAGACAATAATCACTACGTCTTGGGCAGAACATAGGATTTAACACAAACAGAAAACAAAGGCAATTACTCTTGACGGGTCACTTGGATGACTTTCTCAGATGACCAATTGCAAAGACTTTGACCAGGAGTGCAGGGGCGGATCCATTCATCCATATCGCAATCACTATCCCCTTCATCATAAATGGCATTAATCTGATTAAAGAAGACACCAACACTTGTGAATTAAACCAGGCCATAATACGGACGGGTATTGAAATGAAAGGTTCAAACACGGATGGGTGCTGAAAGAACACGGACGGGTGCCTAAAAGGTTCAAACACAGACGGGTGCTGAAAGAACACAGACGGGTGTCTAAAAGTTTCAAACACGGACGGGTGCTGAAAGAACACGGACGGGTGTCTAAAGGTCAAAACACAGACGGGTGCTGAAAGAACACGGACGGGTGTCTAAAGTTTAATACGGACGGGTATTGAAATGAAAGGTTCAATCACGGACGGGTGCTGAAAGAACACGGACGGGTGTCTAAAAGGTTCAAACACGGACGGGTGCTGAAAGAACACGGAAGTGTGTCTAAGGTTCAAACACGGACGGGTGCTGAAAGAACACAGACGGGTGTCTAAAAGGTTCAAACACGGACGAGTGCTGAAAGAAAACAGACGGATGTCTAAGGTTCAAACACGGACGGGTGTTGAAAGAACACGGATGGGTGTCTAAAAAGGTTCAAACACGGACGGGTGCTGAAAGAACACGGACGAGTGTCTAAAAAGGTTCAAACACGGACGGGTGCTGAAAGAACACGAACGGGTGTCTAAAAGGTTCAAACACGGACGAGTGCTGAAAGAACACGGACGGGTGTCTAAAAAGTTCAAACACGGACGGGTGCTGAAAGAACACGGACGGGTGTCTAAAAGGTTCAAACACAGACGTGTGCTGAAAGAACACAGACGGGTGTCTAAGGTTCAAACACGGACGGATGCTGAAAGAACACGGACGGGTGTCTAAAAGGTTCAAACACGGACGGGTGCAGAAAGAATAGGGACGGGTGTCTAAAAGGTTCAAACACGGACGGGTGGTGAAAGAACATCGACGGGTGTCTAAAAGGTTCAAACACGGACGTGTGCTGAAAGAACACAGACGGGTGTCTAAAAGGTTCAAACACGGACGGGTGCTGAAAGAACACGGACGGGTGTCTAAAAGGTTCAAACACGGATGGGTGCTGAAAGAACACGGACGGGTGTCTAAAAGGTTCAAACACGGACGTGTGCTGAAAGAACACGGACGGGTGTCTAAGGTCAAACACGGAGGGGTGCTGAAAGAACATGGGCGAGTGTCTAAAAGGTTAATACGGATGGGTACTAAAAGAACATGGACGGGTGCCTAAAAGGTTCAAACACGGACGCGTGCTGAAAGAACACAGGCGGGTGTCTAAAGGTTAATACGGACAGGTATTATCTAAAAGGTTCAAACACGGACGGGTGTCAAGGTCAATACAGACGGGTATTGGCTTAAAAAGTTCAAACACAGACGGGTGTTGAAAGAACACGGAAGGGTGTCTAAAAAGTTCAAACACGAACGGGTACTGAAAGAACACAAACGGGTGTCTAAGGTCAATAAGGACGGGTATTGAATGAAAAGGATATGGTAACCTCATTGGGGATTGAAATGCTAAGCCAAACACGGACGGGTGTTAAGGGAACACGGACGAGTGTTTAGAATCAATACGAACGAAGTATTGAGGAAATGAAAATGGACACGAACGAGTGTCGGAAGAACACGGACGAGTGTTGAGGAAATGAAAAAGAACACGGACGGGTGTCGGAAGAACACTGACGAGTGTTGGAAGAACACAGACGAGTGTTGAAAGAACACGGATGAGTGTTTAACACTAACAACTTTGAGGGAATAAATCAAACAGTCTCTCCAAATGACCAAATCCATGGCTTGGGGTATAAAGTTGGATGGTATCTCCATAGTTACGGCACTTTCTGCTGGGGAACGTCTGGCAAACGAGAACTCAAACCTGGCTTATGCTTCGAATCCATATGTTTGAATTTTTCTATGGCGTAATGCTCCATACGAAATGGAAATGCTATGCTTTTGGGAGGATGTCATAAAAAATGCCCATGTAATGCAAAAGATCGCTCCAGCAAAATAAATGCTGAAGACGAAGGCAACACCACTGGGGACGATAAACTAAATTGTCTCCGAGAACCAAACCTTGCTGAGGAAAGATACACTGAACAACTTTCCTGATCACAACCTCTGCTGGAGATGAAAACTCCAAGAAAATTTCCACTCTGTTGGGGATGGAGAATAACAAATACTGAAGATGGAACCCAAAGCTCTGCTATGGAAAAGGTGTCAATAATCACTGGGCTTAAAACGTGTTGAGGATGTCAACTAACGTTGAACAAACTGTTGCGAGGATTACCGCCAAACTCTGCTTGGGGATATCATTGAGCTTAACCTGCTGCTGGGGAAATAGCTTTACCCTCACACTATTGGGGATTATCTCAAGCCGTTTTCGACGAGACTATACTTCCTGACTGACTGAGGAAAGTAGACATCAAGACCCTGAGGGGATGATAACATCTTTGTCCACAAATCTCCTGCTGGAGATACAACAACATCACCTTGGAGCAATCAACTTCTGAATGCCTGCTGGGGGAATACTAATCCAAACACAACTTTGGCTGGATAAACAATCCTCTGTACTCTGGCTAGGGAGAGCAAAAATCTGTTGAGTATGATGAAATTTCAATGATGGGGAGAGTAACTCTACTGGGGAGAAACCTTGCCACCCTGCAAACAATAACAACAGAATATTCTATATGCAAAAATGGCTACCTCAATTACTATCCATGATATCCGTTGCCTGAGCAATTTCCATTGTTTTCCGATATGCTCCGCAAAGCTTAACATTTTTGCATGCAATATTTATCAAAATATCGGACATTTTCACAAATAAAACAGTAAAAGTAAAAACACAAATGGAAAGCTCTTTGAGTGAAATGAAAGTTTTATTGAATGAATTGGCCTGTGAAAATGCATTTACAACCGGAAGCAATTCCTGAAAAGAGGTAATTGCACGAAAAGTAAAAAGAAAATACACATGTCGGCAATGTGGGACCAGATGTCCACCATGATTCAATTCAGCTATGACCCATATGTCTCGCTTATCCGCAAATGCTTTGACCTTCGAAGAGATTGACTGAACTGATTCCTTTCCTTCAAAATTCCCAAGTGTCACAAGTGCTCACAGATCGAACGTAGATCACAGGCTCTTGGTTTCAAATCCCTAACTTTTGCCTGGATCGCCCTTTTCGGGTTTTCAATCCACCGGGATACCCATTTTTTTGCCAAAGTTGTCTTTTTCAGGTTTTCAACTTCACGGGTTTATTCTATTATTTTTATCCCTAACTTTTGCCCGAACCTTTTCTTTTTATGGTTCGTCGGGATGCCCCTTTTTGCCTGGACTTTCTTTTTATGTCCAGCGGGTCTCTTTTATGCAAAGTATTTTTTGATTACGTCTGCGTTCACAGGGGACGTAAAATCTTCGCCATCCATAGTTGAAAGTAATAAGGCTCCACCAGAGAAAACCTGTCTTACTATATATGGTCCCTCATAGTTTGGAGTCCATTTGCCCCTGTGATCTGTTTGAGGAGGAAGGATCCATTTCAAAACCAATTCACCCGTCTGAAAACACCGATGACGCACTTTCTGATCAAAGGCTTTCTTCATCCTGCTTTGATACAACCGGCCATGTGTAATGGCTGCCAATCTTTTCTCTTTGATAAGGTTCAATTAATTCAACCTGGAACGCACCCATTCAGCTTCATCAAATTTCACATCTGCCAGAATTCTTAAAGAAGGAATCTCAACCTCCAATGGTAGAACCGCTTCCATACCATATACTAGTGAGAAAGGAGTTTCCCCAGTTGACGTACGCACCAAAGTACGATGACCGTGTAAAGCATAAGGCAACATCTCGTGACAGTCTTTATACGTTACCACCATTTCTGCACAATCTTCTTGATATTCTTATTTGCTGCTTCAACAACCTCATTCATCTTCGGACGATAGGGAGAAGAATTGTGATGTTTAAGCTTAAAGCTCTGACATAGCTCTTTCATCATCTTGTTGTTCAAATTTGAACCATTATCAGTAATGATTCTCTCTGGGACTCCATAATGACAAATGATGTCCTTCTTGATGAACCGGGCTACCACTTGTTTGGTGACGTTGACATACGGGGCTGCTTCCACCCACTTCGTGAAATAATCGATGGCAACCAAGATGAAACGATGCCCATTGGAAGCAGTCGGCTCAATCTTTCCAATCATATCAATTCCCCACATGGCAAAATGCCAAGGTGATGACAACACGTTCAGAGGAGTAGGTGGTACGCGCACCTTGTCGGCATAAATCTGACATTTATGACATTTCCGGGCGTATTTGAAACAATCAGATTCCATAGTTATCCAGTAATACCTATCCCTCAATAGTTTTCTAGCCATAGCATGCCCATTAGCACGAGTACCGAAAGAACCCTCGTGAACTTCTTCCATTAACAGGTCTGCCTCGTATTTATCAACACAACGTAGCAAGACCATGTCAAAGCTCCTCTTATACAAAACATCATCTTTATTCAGAAAGAAGTTTCCTGCCAACCTCCTCAGAGTTTTCTTATCCTAGGTAGACGCACCCTCTGGATACTCTTGACTCTTCAGAAATCACTTAATATCGTGATACCAAGGCTTGCCATCTGATACGTCTTCAACTGCAAACAGAAAAGCTGGTCTATCTAGACGCATGATTCTGATGGATGGAACTTCATTCCAAAAATTCACTTTATACATTGAAGCCAACGTTGCCAATGTATCAGCCATCTGGTTCTCAGCCCGAGGTACATGATGAAATTCAACCCTGTCAAAGAAAGGTAACAACCTTCTAGCGTAATTCTTGTAAGGTACTAGATTTTCCTGACGGGTCTCCCATTCTCCTTTGATCTGATTAACTACTAATGCAGAATCACCATACACATCAAGGTTCTTGATTCTCAAATCAATGGCTTCTTCTAACCCCATGATGCATGCTTCATACTCTGCCTCATTGTTGGTGCATATGAACGCTAATCGGGCAGTGAAGGGTATATGAGAACCCCTTGGAGTTGTAATGACTGCCCCAATTCCGTTACCATATTGATTTACAGCCCCATCAAAAATCAAACTCCATTGAGATCCAATTTCTGGTCCTTCGTCAGACAAAGGCTCATCACAATCTTTCATCTTCAGAAACATGATATGTTCATCTGGAAATTCAAACTTCATTGGTTGATAATCCTTGATCGGTTGTTCAGCAAGATATTCTGACAAAACACTTCCCTTAATAGCCTTTGGGAAACATATTGAATATCGTATTCTGTCAAAACCATTTGTCAACGGGCCATTCTTCCAGAAAGCGCTTGTTTTTCAAACACATACTTGATCGGATCCATCTTCGAAATCAAGAGGGTTGTGTGGTTTAACATATACTGCCTCAAACGCTTAGCTGCCCAAGCGAGTGCACAACATGTTTTTTTCCAGCATTGAGTACCTCGACTCACAATCAGTGAACTTTTTACTCAGGTAGTAGATGGCATGCTCTTTTCTACCTGACTCGTCGTGTTGACCGAGCACACACCCCATCGAGTTCTCAAGAACCGTAAGATACATAATCAATGGCCTTCCTGGCACTGGCGGCATAAGGACCGGAGGTTCATGCAAATACTCTTTTATCTATTCAAACGCCTTTTGACAATTTTCATTCCACCTAACCTCTTGATCTTTTCTTAATAATTTGAATATCGGTTCACACGTGGCTGTAAGATGAGAGATGAATCTAGCAATGTAGTTCAACCTCCCTAAGAAACCACGAACCTCTTTTTCTATTCTTGGCTCTGGCATCTCTCGTATGGCTTTTATTTTAGCAGGATCAATCTCAATACTTTTTTCACTGACAATAAACCCCAACAATTTTCCAGATCTCACCTCGAAGGTGCACTCATTTGGATTCAACCTCAGTTTAAACTTTCTTAACCTTTCAAACAGTTTCTGAAGATTCACCAGATGCTCTTCCTCCGTTTGTGACTTCGCAATCATGTCATCAACATGGACTTCGATCTCCATGTGAATCATACCATGAAAGAGAGTCACCATTGCCCGCTGATAGGTTGCCCCAGCATTCTTCAATCCAAAGGGCATTACCATGTAACAAAATGTTCCCCATAGTGTTATGAACGTCGTCTTCACCATGTCCTCTGGGGCCATCTTAATTTGGTTATACCCAGAGAAGCCATCCATGAAGGAAAATACAGAGTATTGAGCGGTGTTGTCCACTAACACATCAATGTGAGGAAGCGGGAAATTGTCTTTTGGGCTTGCTCTATTTAAATCTCTGTAGTCGACACACATTCTGACCTTCCCATCCTTCTTAGGTACAGGTACAATATTAGCAACCCATGGAGGATAATTCGTCACAGCAAGAAATCTGGCGTCCAACTGCTTCTGAACCTCTTCCTTGATTTTAATAGCCATATCCGATTTTGTCCTTCTCAATTTCTGCTTAACCGGAGCACAACCTTCTTTGAGCGGCAGCCGGTGTACCACAATATCAGTGTTAAGCCCGAGCATGTCTTGGTAAGACCAGGCGAAGATATCGACATACTCTCGAAGCATCTCAATCAATCTTCCCTTGACAGTGTCTTCCAAAGCAGCCCCAATCCTTACTTCCTTTCTTGCGTCCTTGGTTCCCAAATTAACAGTCTCAATTTCCTCTTGATGAAGTAAAATAACCCTCTCCTCCTGTTTCAGAAGTCTGGCTAATTCTTCCGGTAAGTCACAATCTTCTTCAGTCTCTTCTTCAGCCTGATAGATAGGATTGTCGAAGTCATACCGAGCCATAGCTGAATCATGATTGGTGGCATCTGAACGAAGAAACCTGCATGTTTAATGATATATGTTTATTATGAATGCAAAAAACAAAAATACATTGCCATTTTGATGTGATTTAATGCAAAAAGTAAAAACAGAAAAACAGGGATCAAAATATTTGAATGTGAAAAACGTCCTTTATTGATGATAAAGTAAGCACACAAAAACATCAAAGCCCTACAGACAATAATCACTACGTCTTGGGCAGAACATAGGATTTAACACAAACAGAAAACAAAGTCAATTACTCTTGACGGGTCACTTGGATGACTTTCTCAGATGACCAATTGCAAAGACTTTGACCAGGAGTGCAGGGGCGGATCCATTCATCCATATCGCAATCACTATCCCCTTCATCATCAATGGCATTAATCTGATTAAAGAAGACACCAGCACTTGTGAATTGAACCAGACCATAATACTTGAGAGGCTCTTCAAAACGTCTGGGTAGCTTATATCCCAGTCCATAGGTATTTTTCTTCATCTGCACATCAATAACTTGGCCCCACTTCTGAGAACTGCCAGCTTCAACCACAGCATGTGCATCTTTGAAGGAAGACATCGAAACTTTCGGCTGATTTACCACTTCGGGTTGATTAACCACCTTAGGCTGACTGATTACACTTGGAGGTTCTTCGGGAATTTTTACAGCTTCAAAGGCCTGGCACAGAGTCTCCTGTATTTCACCATCCACCTCCACATACTTGAAAGTGGACAGGTGACTCACCATGATGTCTTCCTCGCCACAGACTATCACAACGTGCCCGTCCACCATGTACTTCAGCTTTTGATGCAACGTGGACGTTACTGCCCCAGTACTATGGATCCACGGACGACCCAATAAACAACTATAAGCAGGCTGAATGTCCATGATGTAGAAAGTGGCATAAAAAATTTCACGACCAAATTTGATTGGCAACACAATTTCTCTAAAAATAGATCTCTTAGAACCATCGAAAGCACGCACCACCAAATCACTCGGCGTGAAAATCAACCCACGGGTATCTAACTTCGTCAGAGCTTTCTTCGGCAACACATTTAAGGATGACCCAATATTAACCAGTACGTGTGACATTAAAGAACCTCGGCATTCCACTGAAATATGTAAAGCATTATTATGATTCCTCCCAGCTGGAGTCAGATCTAAATCAGTGAATCCCAAGCCATTACCAACATTCACGTGAGCCACAACCCCTTATAGCTGATTAACAGATATTTCTTGAGGTACATACACTGCGTTCAAGACTTTTAACAATGCATTCCAGTGCGCCTCAGAGCACAACAGTAGAGATATGATGGATATCTTTGACGATGTTTGATGCAGTTGATCAACAATCTTGTAATCGCTTTTCCTGATTAGCTTCATGAACTCATCTACATTTTCCGAGAAGGAACTATCAACTGGCTTTACTGCGGATTCGTTCACGACCTGCTTCTGCACAGAATCATCCATAACTTATTTTCCTTTATCCTGCTTGGAACTAACAACCTGATTATCTGATGGAATAAAGACTCTGCGACTCCTAGTGATAGCTCCTGCTTCAATATTACTCTCAACACCGGAGTTCACTACTGATGTTCCTACCAATTCTTGCTTTTATCCATCAACAAATACTTCAGCACCATAATTCTAGGGGACAACTTTGGTACTTTCATACGGGACCGGCCCAGGAACTGTGATGATGACCAGCGCTGGTCTTACTGGCGCTGATATAGTTATTATCTTGAAAGGGATGGTTATAGCGGCAACATCATTCTTTTCTCCTGTGACTTTCTTCTGCTGATTACATCTGTCGAATTGTAAATGTCCTTTATTATTCAATCTATGGATACCTGATTTCAACAAATCACAACCATTTGATCGCAACACGCATTCTGAACAGCCCTTATCACAACCAGGGAACACTCCACCCTTCAGCAACCTTTCCTTTATCATGCACAAAGGAGTCTTTAACTCGTTCACATCTAGAACCAAGTTTAAAGCCTCACCATCTTCTATGATAACATTAACCCTCGGACCGCCATGATCTGGCATCGGGTTCCGGTTAACATTTGGAACATCATTAGAGAAGTTGATGGCTTTGGAGTCAACCAAATCTTGTACTTTATGATGGAATGCCCTACATCCTTCAATTGTATGCCCAGGGGCACCGAAGTGGAAATCACAGCGTGCGTTTGCATCATAGCCCGGAGGTAGCCTCCCAGTGGGTGGAGCCAATGTGCGAAGCTCAACTAAACACAGTTGTAACAAGTGTTGTAACAATTGAGCATACGACATGGGTGGCTGATCAAAATGCCTTTCAGTATTCCTCTGTCAATTTTGATACTGACCGGACTGCCTATTTTGGTACTGATTAGGGGGTATTCCTCTGCTGCTGAGGCACAGCTGGAATAGTAATAGAAGCAACTTGCTGATTGTAATTCTGTTGAGCATTTCCTCTACCATTGTATGATGAAACAGAATTTGTGTCTCCCTCTTTCTTTTTGTAATTTACATACTGCTTTTTTCCTCCTCCTGATGAGGATCCATCACTGCCTGATATCTTTCCAGCTTTAATCCCCCTCTCTACTTTTTCTCCAACTAAGACTAAGTCGGCAAACTTTCCTGGCATACAAGGTACCAGCTTTTCATAATAATGACCCTGCAGGGTGGCCATAAACATATCGATCATCTCCCGCTCTACCATGGGAGGTTGTACCCTTGCTGCCAATTCCCGCCACCTCTGGGCATATTCTTTAAAACTCTCATTATTTTTCTGCGACAGGCTCTGCAATTGTGTCCTGTTAGGATCCATATCAGTGTTGTACTGATAGTGCTTGACAAAAGCCTCCACCAATTCCCTTCAGTTGTGAACATGACACCTCTCTAACTGCATGTACCACTCCAAAGATGCCCCAGACATGCTATCTTGGAAGAAATGCATCAGTAACTTTTCGTTGTCAGAATATGCAGCCATTTTTCTTGCATAAGCCCGGACATGAGTCTTTGGGTAAGTAACACCATTATACTTCTCGAAGGTAGGAACCTGAAACTTGTGAGGAATTCTGGCACCGGGGACCAGTCCCAAGTCATCCATATCCAAACCCAAGGAATTCTGATTCTCAACCGCTTTCAACTTCTCTTCAATCATCCTGAACCTCTGATCGTTATCAGGTTGGGGGCCAACGTCCCCACCTGGCATGGAAAATACATCATCTTGTTGGTCATCAAAGCGACGACCATGTACTACACAGACACTGTTTCCTCCTCCCACTATAGAAGGAATCACCACATTCTCCACTCCGCCCGGAGGGATCACAACACCAGGAACAAGAATATCTCCGCCCGGAGGACCTCCTTGGACACCATTACCAACAACACCTTCGCCCGGAGGAATGGCACCATTATGAACCCCTCCATGAACGACACCGTCTTCGTCAAGTCTAGCAATCAACGGTTGAACAAGGGTCCTCAGCTCCTGCTGACCCTCAGCAACATTCTGCATCATATCTATAAATTGGGTCATGCGAGCTTGCATCGCAATCAACTCTGCCTGCAACTGATCCATAACCTTCTTCTAGTTTTGTCTGGTGGAGTACCGGTGAATGTGTTGATCAGCAATCTTGTATGAAGAAAAGGACAAGATAAGAAAACCAGAAACGAACACCTGCTATGTAAAATGATTATGAATATGCAAATGCAAAATGTAAACATCATATTTAAACATTTCCAGGACGTATCCACTTCGATTCCAGCCTATGAAACCGGGTCAGGGATGAGACACAACGCCAGAAAATAAATCCATACGGAGACCCCGCAAGTCCAAAGCAACTGAAATAAACCCATGAGACAAGAATAGATGCAACTGAAACAAACATTTCAATATCATACTTCAAGAATTCGTACAAACAAAGCAAATATAATCAAAGGCGACTCCATCAACAGGCCCGATGGTAATCACAATAAGCGACAAACAGAAATAACACTACAAGTCTATCCCATACAAACTAGCTTCGATTTCCTCTAGAAGGTCCACCGTGTCGGGATGTGTTGGTAGAATCACCAAACCCTTAATCAACATGTTTCTTTTCTCAAGCTCTTGTTTCAATCTGGCAATCTTCTCTTCACCGTCGTCATTTCTGCGCTTCGATTTCTTGATCTCAACTTGCATCTTAAGCTCTTCAATCTCTCTCTGAGCCTCTTTCAACCTATCAGAGAAGTGTGTGATACGGTGGAGAACTGACTTTTTAATTTTGTTTTCGCAAAACATATTATGGTTAGCAAGAGTCGCCACCGACATTTCTTTTATCCGATTTATTTAAGAAAGGTGAAAAGAACAGGAAAGACCTTTTTGAAAAGATTTTGAGTTCGGGGGGTAAGTTATGAAAAGGGAAGGTGTTAGCACCCATTTTCATCTGTAGTTATCTACGGGCTCTTAATTGCTTGCTCACTTTAACTTGCCTTTTTTTGAAATGTGGTGTGTGTTTAGAAAATATTTTGTAACCGTTGACTTTGTAATAATTCGTGTAAGAATGTATACAAAGTGTTTGTTTTTGAAAATATTTTTGAAAGTGTGAGGTGTGAAAAGTATTTGTTTTTTTTTTAGTTGTGAGCAAGCATTTAAAAGTTACTTACCCTTAATTTAAGGTCTTTCTTGTACTTATCATTTTCCTTGAGAGATAGTACTATCCATACCATTAGTGGGTAGGTAGTCCTATCTATTGGATGTGAAGGGACGGCAAAGGGTCATCGAATGGTCATAGAAGGCAACATGTAAGGATACCTTAGCAATTCGAAGGGACTATCATCATTTTTCCGTAGGGTCGTCGAGGGACAAGATCATCTTTTCGTAGGCAACTCGAAGGGTCATCGAGGGACTACGATCTTTATATCGAAGGGACTATGATGATATTATTCGTAAGCGTCTTTTGCTAAAGTATCCCTACGTTCGAGGGACATGACCATTATTTCGTAAGGCAAACGAAGAGAGGTTACCCTAGAGATGCATGTGTGTGCATTAGGTCGATGGCGATGCTAAAAAGCAGTTGACTTACAGGGTTTAAAAAAAGGGCTCGATTATTGAATCGAGAATTGTTTGATATTTTTGAAAAAAAAGGTTTTAATATTGTAGCAAGATATGAGCGAAATAAAGGAAAGCAACAAAATTATTTTACACATCATGGGAATTGGGATACATTTTGCCAATGGGGATAAAATGAGCGGTAAATATACAATTCAAACACGCGATAATTCAACAGTAATTAGAAAAAGTTTTAATCCAAACTTAATAACCAGATTAATAATAAAAAAAGATAACAATATTTAAATCTTAATTCAAACAAGATTAAGATTAAAATTGAAACAAAATTAACATCAAGAATTAAGAAAAATGAAATCAAAATTATTCGAGAATTAATAAGAGAATATCACTAATGCAAAAGATGCGATCATCGCAATAGGGATTAAGAGTGCGCGGATCTAAAATTATAAAATAAAAATGCATAGAAAAATAAAATTTTAAACGTTTTAAACAATAATGTTGTTAACGCAAGAATTGCGATCATCGCAACCGGATCAAATTACACATGAATGCCATGCATCATGCACACCAATGTGCCAACAGCATATCGACATGATTTGATCTAAACAATGATAATAAAGAAAAAATGGAACTAACAATACTTATATACAAATTAAAACCAAACTATATTATATTATATTAAAATAAAATATGTTGACTTTATAATAAAATAAAATAAAATTATATACTATAATATATCAACGTGTTAGTAATGAAAAGAAAAATATAATAATACCTGATAGTTAGAATAACATAAGCATGAGTATATATGCATACCAACCGCGACGATGATAACCGCGTGAATATATATACATGACAGTTATTAAAATTTGGGAATATATGTTAGTTATAAGAGAACGAATATGTTAGTTCATATATATATATATATATATATATATATATATATATATATATATATATATATATATATATATATATATATTAAAACATGATTTGTAACAATGGCATGCGCAATATGTATATATTAACCGAAGCGGCAACGAACAGTACCTAGTAATGGCACCATATGCTAGTAACTAATGTTATTAGTAGATTAAAAACTAAAAATCCTGCGCACAGTGTTAGAAATAAATTGATAGTATATATATATGTTTGAACGTGCCACTAAACATACCGATTCATGTCAGAATACAAAACCTTATTGAAAGGCATACATTACCTGAGAAGATAAGACTTGTTGTAAACAATGCAATTCCAATTCCAAATCGCGTTGTACCGCCGCTATGCTCTCCTTTTTCTCCTTTTTATTTTCGGTGCCCCCTGTTATGTGTAAAACAACCTGTATTTATAGATCTAAAAAATTAGGTTAAAAGTTTAAAAAGGAAAATATAATCAGTCTTAATTCATATTGATCAAATAACATCTGAATAAAATCATATAGTATCTGATTTTTACTTGGTCACCAAGTAGACCAATGACATAAACTGGCCAATAGGAAATGAGTACACAAGAAAGAAAATATTTTTTGTATCTATTATGATTTTTTGCACTCCTTTTTGGTAAAAAGTGCATAAAATCAAATAAATAATTATTTTTCAAAAATGCCTTAAAATAGAAAACGAAAATTAAAAATAAATAATAAAAAAATACATTTTTTGTGATTTTTTTGAAAATAATTTAAAATGGAAAGAAAGTTAGTAACAAATAACAGAAGAAAAAAAATCCAAAATGTAACATGTGAGATTCGAACCCGCGACCTCATACTTGCAAGCCTTATCTCCTTTCCAATTGTGCCAATTCATTTATTCGAAACAAAAATGCACTTGAAAGCACATGAAGGTCAAACAACTATTTGTTATTTAAACAATTTAAAGCAAACTGTTACCTATTTTTGAATAAAAAATTACTGTTAAAATGTTGGTAAAATTGAACAAAAAAAAAACTTATAAAATCAAAGTTAAAAATAATTTAAATGTTGGAAACGGGGCGAGCAAATTTTGGAGTACAACAAAGTGCTTCTTACCTGCCTTCGCCTTTTGAAGTTCTTCCTTCAATTCTTCATTTTCAATCCTGACTTCGTCCCACATGTCGTGATATTTGGCAAGTTTGGCCTTCGTCTCGGACAAGGTTTGTTTGGTCTGCTTATGAGTTGTGTTGGAAGATTCAGCATCCATGCTGGTTTTCCAATAATGCTGAGCCCTGTTGGTGAGATCTTTCTCTCTTTCTTCTAGGCGCTTCGTCACGTCTTGTACTTTCCACTTCAAATCCAAGTTGTCACGTAGAGCACTTTGCAGACGACTATTCAAATCTGAATTCTCTACTCTCAAATCGTGTACTAGTTCCCGCTGTTTGTTGAACTCCTCAATAGGCACCGTAATTCTTTCCTCCACAGTCTCAGGATACAAAAGGGGCGCCCAATCAAAAGACAGGTAGATATCTTCAACTCTCTTCTTTAACCAGTCTTCGTATGGAGAATAAGTACGATTGTTGGGTTTGCCCAAAGTAACTTTTCCTTTCTTCTGCCTACTAAGCCTTCAGAAGCCTTCTGGGCTATTTCCAAGCCATCCGCTGCATGGAAGTATAAAGACTCTTTCAAATACCTCTCATCCGGTGGATCTCTCAGAGCATATCCGAACTGCCTAACAGCCAAAGAAGGGTTATAATTGATTCCCCTTTTTCTTCCTATCAACGGAACATTTGGGAATTCACCGCAACTATGAATAATTTCCATACCAAGTAATCCACGATCTATTCAGACAATGTCTTTTGCAACCAAACCCATTAGATGCTGACTTTATTCCAGAGAAGTTTTCAAATCCACGAAAGCACCTGACTGAGGTAGACGGTTTGCGAACCACTTATAAAAAAGGGGTGCACAACAATGAACCATCCCACCTCTCCTCTTCTCATTTCGGTTATATAATGCATAATGAAGATCCCCCACTAAGGTAGGCACAGGATTCTACATCGTGAATATCCTAACAGCATCTGTATCAACAAACTCAGGCTCATTGGGAAACAGAACAATTCCATAAACACAGAGAGCAGCAGTGCGTTGAAAACAGTCCACTTATTGTCTCTAGCTGCTTCTTGAGCTTCACTCACCAAATACTTCAACTGATAACCATGGGACTTCCCTTTTCTAGAAATGTTGCTTTCCAATGCTGACTTACTCAAATAAAGAGCACCAGCCACAGCTCTGAAATCAAGATCAGTCTTAAAACCAAAGAACGGAGCGCCTTCCTTGATAGAAATTCCCAAGATATTCGAATACTCCTCCAGGGTAGGAACCAACAAATAATCTGGAAACACAAAGCCTCTTAGAGGAGGGTCATAAAATTGCATCAAAGTATGAAGGCCTTTATACTCATAGTTACTGATGTTGTAAACCAAAGATAAGATCCGACCATACTTCTCTTTGAAAATCCCTAACACCTCTGGACTTGCCATATTCTGTAGGCTATCAAGCTGGCCAAGAATGAGCTTCGGGAACCTGTAGATAACAATGTTCTTCTTCCTCTTCTCAGTATCCATCCCTACGCAAACCCGTTGGCTGGAATCAAAAGTTAGATACTACCTGGAAATGAAAAATATGAATGTTAGAAAGAATGATGCAAATGCAGGGCATGGCATCAAGGTGCCACAAAAGATGGACAACTGCTGCGCTGAACTGACTGAATGGGTCCAAAGGTCTGCCCAAATACCCAAAATATCAGAATAACAGGAACCACACTAATAAATCCGCACTGATAAGAAATCCAAAATACCGGGTATGTTGAAAGTTAGGGTTACCTGCAAACCTGTAAACAACCCGCCCCTCTCACATGTGGGTACTAGAAAACGAAAGGTCCTCAGCTTCTGGCACTGAGGTCGAGAAGCAATAATACATTCATCCTTCCGAGTACAGTACTATCGCCAATCGAGGAGCGCCTCCACTGATTCTCTTTCAAAAAGGATATCCTATAGCAAATTCCCAGCATTGGGTCCTCGGATCAAGAAGCGTAATGGGTTTGCCATTTCTGGTATGCCATTATCACCTCTCGGGAGGAGTGCCGCAACTGAGTCCTCGGGAATGGTCACCAGAGTCGACAGCTCCTCAGGAGAATATCCAATGGTCTGTATCAACATACAGTATTGAATATCTCCCGATAAAACCTTGTCTGGCTGTGGGTCTCGCGAAAACCCCACGTGGTCAACACCATGGGAGCGACACGACTATCCACGCTAATACCTGTGTGTATGCTCAAGCCTGGGTAGTGGGCTTATCTCTCAGAACTCCCATCCCGCCAAACAGAAAAACGGCACAATGCAGCACAGTCCAACATATGACAATAATGAAATGAAATGCAATAAATACGGTAAAAACAGTAATATACAACAAATAAAGCACAACAGTAAACGCCCAATGAAAATAAACAAACAAGCGCTAGGATTGACTCGCAAAGGAGATGGACCAGCAAGAGGTCAACTAATCCCCAGTAGAGTCGCCAGCTGTCGCTCCCGGGATTTTCATCAAAGTACAAACGCAAAAATGGCGCGGAAACAGAGGCGCCAGCAATGTGTATTTATCCCAAGAGAGGGAAAGGAAACACTGCGTAAACCTGAGGGAAGGGAAAAGACATGGTCTCGTAACCAAGAGAAATGGGTAGGGAGTCGGTTACGCGAGGGAAAGGTATTAGCACCCCCACACGTCCATTGTACTCGATGAGATCCATGCTTGTTGTCTCGATCAAAGGGTGTCATCATCTGGAGCTCCGCTACTACTGGAAAGGAGAAGGAACGGGAACTGAAAAGAACAAAGAAGCGAAGAAGAAAAGAAAAAGAAGTTACTCGATAGGACATCGTCGTCCTATGCCTACGTATTCCCTCGTGCAATGGGAAAGTCAGAGTCAACGTAGTTCGACGGACTACGAACTAAGGGGGGAGGTTGCTCGCCGAGATATCGCATCTCGTGCATACGTATCCTCAATCGGACGAGAGAGAGGAAATCAGAGCAGTCGTAGTTCGACCTAACAAGGTCGGTAAGTGTTTTTTACGTGAGCGACGAGCTCTTTTCTGAAAACGGTTTAAAACTCAACAATCCCGAAGCATAAAAAGGTTTGAATTTGTTTTGTGTTTTTTAGACAGAAGTGGATTGAAGTTAGTCTGTAACTTGCATTGCACCCAAGTCTACAACATAGGAACGAATGCGTCGCATATCGTCCCCAACAGGACGTACACTAAACACCCTAGAAGAACGAAGGGAGACCCCCCATTCTTCACTTCCCACGTACAAGGCTCTTGCGCAATACACGTTAACTTTATTAAGTGTTTTAGAATTGTTATGAGATGAGAAGAGAAGACTCAATTCGAAAAGAAAACGCTACGGGAATTCTATCCTAATGTTGTCATGCAAAAGATGGCCCTAAGGTCGAGGTAAGAAGGGAAACATCTACCTAAGTTAGTATGCAAAAGCGAATCGAAACCAAGAAAAGAAACTAAAAAACAGCAGCTACAACAGCGCTCCAGCACCTGCACAACGGTAAAATCCAGCATACAAACAAGACAGCTTTTAACAGCACACATTCTCAGCACAAAACAGATGTAAAAGGCAACAGGCAGCAAGGGTACATAATTGATAGCACATAAACAACACAGAACAGCAGCTGTAAAAACAGGGCAGCATGCATCCAAAAATGATTCAAACATGGCATAAAGAGCATGCATCAAGCATCACACATTCCTCAATCAATCATGATTACAATCACACCACACACCATAGTAGACAATTCTTGAAAACAATCATGAAGGAATGCACAACATTAAGCAGATGAACAAGTTAAATCAAGTATGCATCTCATTAAATTAAATGCAAGCAAGCATGCACAACACAACAACTCCAGCAACACTAGTAATAATTCACAATTAACATGCTCAAGTAGTGTGTGCAAGGTGTTCATCACATCAAGAAAACATCAATGCAAACATGAACATTTATCAATGAAAACCAAGAATCGCGTGTCGAAGAATCGTGTTCATGTAATGGTGTGAGGTGAAACAGCTCAAGAATAATTCATAAATCATCAACATATTAATCCATGAAGTTTAGACATGCAAAGGATCTCAAACAAACAAGAAAATGCAAGAAAATTACATTCTGCAGCAGTGGTAACCGGTTACTCAGTTCAAAAATTGCTAAATACGCTGAAAAAACAATAGGGTAACCGGTTATCAGATATCCTGTAACCGGTTACTCTGGGACAGTAGCCAAAAAAACCAGTTTCAAAAGCACTTTTCAGCAGCAAATCACTTCTCCAAACATCCAAATGATCATGCAATCAATTAATCACGAAATTCACATCAAAAATTAGTAGTCAAACATCAATTAAATCCAACAATCATCAACATCAAGAATCAAATTCAAGCAAAATGGATCCAAATCAAATATCACCAAAGATCTACATTGAATAAGTTGTAAATAAGCTAAATCAAGTATAGATCTAAAGAAAACCAACCTACAAAGTTGAGATTTTCTTTGGTGATTGTTGCCAACGAAAATTGATGAATCCAAGCAAGAAATCCAAGATCTATGCAAGAAACTTCAAGATCCTAGCAAGAAACTTCAAGATCCAAACAATGTGATGATTTTGCTTCAAGCTTCTTCCAAAATCAGTTCCAAAAGCTCAAAACCAAGAATGAAACAGCAGCAAATTCAAGATCCTTTCAAGAATTGGTGAATGGATGAAGGTTTAGTTCCAAGATCAACAAATTTCACTGCAAAATTTGTTGAACTTTGATGAAGGAACTTTGAGTGAGGGTTTTGAAATGAGAGAAAAAGTTGAGAGAAAATGGAGTGAGAGATGTAGAAAATTCAGAAAATGGATCAAGGTTATGCGAGGTTTGGAATGAATTGATTTAAATAGAAGCTAGGTTAGGAATTCAAATGTGGTTTGGAGTATGGGTTAATGAGTGAAATGGAGATTAGGAATGGAATTTGAAAGAATAATGTGGAATTAGAGTGGAAAGTGTTGAGAGGAATTTGAATTTTGGGTGGAAAATGATGAAAATAAATCAATTCTAGATCCTTCCCACACATGCACAAGCCAAGCACATAATCACAATGATGCAAACTTAATTTTTTTTCAAACTGCGCCCAGAGTAACCGGTTACAGCATATCTGCTAACCAGTTACACAGTTCAAAAATCCTGAGAAAGTGCAGAAAACAAAGGAGTAACCGGTTATCACATATGCTGTAACCGGTTACTCAGTTCAAATTTTGAATTTTGGCGCCTTTTGGAGGGAAACTTGGAAAAGTGACTTCTGACAGCTGTTTTGAACCCGTTAAGCCTCTGAAACTCAAAACTTGATATTGCTATTGAGTAACACTTGAAATGAAACATAAATTCTTGCTGACACCCCAGAATATCCTGCTGAATTAATAATATCTGGTGCCTGATTGCTTGATCCAAAATGACTGTCGGAGCTTCTGATTATCAAAACGTCTAATTAGCAAAATAAAAGCTCAAAAAGACCTTGAAAGCTATCTGCTTGGCTCTGAACACTACTGAAAATAATACTGGCACTGATAACACCATGATCTGCTGGAGAATACCTTGATCCCATTCCCAAAAGAAACATGCAAATACAAAAACTGACGATGCAAATGAAACGAAACCTAAGCCAGTTAGAGTTAGAAACAAAGGGGCAAATTTTGAGGTGTTACACAATGAAACGTCCAGCGTCTCCAAATTCTCTCTTTTCTCTCCAAAACACCAAGAAATCCAAATTTGAAGGAACTAGTTCTCCATTATTTCGTGATGTTGACGTGACTCAGATGAACCATCATGCGGCGGCAGAAAACACAGTAGCGGAAAACAGAGCAGCTTTTCCAATGGTTCCAAATCTTCCACAAGCTCCTGTACCGATCGTTCAACTTCCTCAACCTCCTGCACTAATTGTTCCACTTCCTCAAGCTGCTGCACCGATCGACTTTCCGTTTGACTTGAATCAAGCGTTCAACTTCCTCAAGCTCCTGCACCGATCGTTCCACTTCCTCAAGCTGCTGCACCGATCATTCAACTTCCTCAAGCTCCTGCACCGATCGTTCCATTTCCTCAAGCTGCTGCACCGATCGTCTTTCCATTTGACTTGAATCCAGCTCCTGCACCGATCGTTCAACTTCCTCAAGCTCCTGCACCGAGCGCCTTTCCGTCTAACTTGAATCAAGCTCCGGCGGAGCCGACCTTACTAGATCTAAACCTCCTTGCAACGGAGGCCGAGTAGGGAGATTTAATGGCGGAGTAAATAAATTTTTTGCTTCTTGATTGGTTTACTCCATTGCATTCTATTGCATGAATAGTTTACTCCATTAACACATTGTTTCATTGCATGAATAGTTTACTAAAAGAAATAACACATTGTTGTATTACATGAATGACACGTTGGTTGTCACTGTTGTTGGTTAATGAATTTATTTTCTTCTATCAATACATTAATTCATTACATTTATTCGCCTTTTGTTTAATCTTCTCCATTTTCCTCCGTCACAAAA
Source organism: Lathyrus tuberosus (assembly GCA_022829125.1). Taxonomy (NCBI): domain Eukaryota; kingdom Viridiplantae; phylum Streptophyta; class Magnoliopsida; order Fabales; family Fabaceae; genus Lathyrus; species Lathyrus tuberosus. Next base: position 625,418 of record JALAZF010000879.1, read on the forward strand.
TTTTATCAGTTAGAAACACTCAAAAAACATAACAGAAGCAACTGAAAAGAGGATTGTTTTTTCTAATTTAATATTAATGTATTAGTTTTAAAATGTTAAAACTAATTTATCTTTATATATATATATATATATATATATATATATATATAATTTTTATTTTTTGTGTGATTGTGTGAAATTATATCATCAATTTAACTCAACTAAATGCAATTTCAAAACACACTGCAACAATAACTTCAAAATGCACGGCAGCCGGCAGGCGAGTCTAGTTGTAAACTTGAAATAGTATTGGAGACTAACTTGTTATTTTTGTTGAGAATCAAGTGTGAGGAAGTAGTCCCACATTGATTAGAAAATGGAAGATTGAACACTATATAAGTGAGAGAACCCACACACCTATCACCTTAAGGTTTTGGGTGAGTATGTGGTGTGTCTCTCACAAAAGGTGTGTCCCAAATAAGAAATGCTCCCTCGTTGACCCCCTCGAATTCCCCCCAAAAATGGTATCACGAGCCTTTGGTTCGACTAAAGGGACCGACTTACTTGTATCGAAACACTTCCCGCAGGTGTGGGTAGAAAGTGTTCCGTTGAGTTCAACGGTGATACAAGTGTATGTGGAAGAGAGAGCTTCCACTTGAGGGGGAGCATTGTGTATAGACTTACACTTTAGGGGGAGTTTTGAGAATCAAGAGTGAGGAAGAAGTCCTACATTGATTAGAAAAGGGAATATTGAACACTATATAAGTGGGAGAACCCACACACCTATCACCTTAAGGTTTTGGGTGAGTATGTGGTGTGTCTCTCACAAAAGTGTGTCCCAAATAAGAAATGCTCCCTCATTGACACCCCGATTGTCGCCCCCCAACAATGGTATCAGAGCCTGGTTCGACTAAAGGGACTGGCTTACTTGTATCGAAACACTTCCCGCAGGTGTGGGTAGAAGGTGTTCCGTTGAGTTCAACGGTGATAGAAGTGTATGTGGAAGAGATAGCTTCCACTTGAGGGGGAGCATTGTGTATAGACTCACATTTGAGGGGGAGTGTTGAGAATCAAGTGTGAGGAAGTAGTCCCACATTGATTAGAAAAGGGAAGATTGAACACTATATAAGTGAGAATATAAGGTGTGTATGTAGTGTGTCTCTCATAAAAGGTGTGTCCCAAATAAAAAATGCTCCCTCGTTGACCCCCTCGTTAAAAGAAAATATAAATAATAATCTATTAATTAATTAATTATTTAATTACTTCATTATTGTTGCCTCTCCTATAAGTAATTAATCAATTAATTAATTTGTTGGTTAGTAAAATATGTAACAGAGTTGGTAAAATGAATAAATTTAACATTTTTTTTTAAAGAAGGAGGGATAAAAAGCCCAAAGAGAAACTACATAGTTACAATCACGTAGAAGGATTTGCCACACAAGTTCGCTTCATAAGCCCCAAGACTAGCTTGAGGGCAAACAATATAAGCATGTCTATTAGGACTAAAATCTGCCTGCACATTCCTTTGTATGTTGCTCTCTATCCCAAGCTTGGCAAGACTATCCACACATGAATTCCCTTCATGATAGATCTTCTTCCATCTAGTGACTGGTGCTGGTCAAGTATTGCGCTGCACTCCTAATTCTGTGAACCAAAGCTAGATTCAACTTCATAGGGCAATCAGACCTGGTTACATCATCTGGAAAAGCTCATTGTTGTCTATTTGAATCTCAAGACAAGTGATTCCAAGCTCAATGGCCAAATTTATTCCTTCCCAAACTCCTCATAATTCTGCAGTATTCACATAGCAGTTACCCATATGTTTTGAAAAGCCCACAATCCAATGACCCTTTTCATTGCAAAGGACCCAGCTGCTCCTGAACAAGCAACTGCACCATCAGCATTGAGAGCCACCGAGTTTTCCTCTGGAGGGGTCAATTTGATAGTCACCAAATTCCTTTATCCAATAGAGCTCTTAGCCATCATTCTAAAGCTCCTCTCATGGTACCTGTTAACAATGATCAGAATATGGCTGGCAATATTCGAAGGCATTACAAAATCATCGTTGTGCAACCTTTGGTTTCTCCAATACCAAAGTGTGTGGCAAGCAGTTGCCCAAATAGCACTCCAATGTTTGCTATGTCGCTGATGCCCCAAATTATCCATCAAATTCATGTCAATCCAAGAGGCGCAAATAGCTGTGAAAAAACAAGTTTTATGGCTAACTTTAATGAGCTTGAGCCATACAGGTTTGGCAATACTGTAGTCCTAAAGCGCATGGAGCAAAGTTTCCTCTTCCAATGGGCACTTATTGTAAAAGGATCCCGAGGCCTCTGAAGTGAAGAAATTGCTTGGTTTTGATACCACCGTGCTTCATTTGCCAGATAAAACCCTAAATCCTCTCCAGTGTTGGATCTTGAAATCTTTGAATACTCCGATACAAAAGTAAAAATCCTCTTGATCTACATTTCTGGGTGATAGAGGTAAACCACCTCACCCTCATAACAAGTTTTCAAAATCATGTCCTCCTTATTTCTAGTAGATGATAGAAACTTGCTGGAACGAAGTTTTCCAATATCATTACAACTAACCAGGCTACGTGTGTAGCTCAAAACTCTGGAATTAATGAAAGAACTATCGATCTTCATTAGAACCTCTATAGAACCTGGTGAGTTGGATTCTGAGTCAGAATCACTAAGGGACGAATAAATGTCGCCATAAACCTCTAATGATTTAGTTGAATTCGACTCGTCCCAAATGACCCTCACAATCTCGCATGCATTGTGCCCAGAGTTCACTCCTCTCTTGGGAATTTTGGGGAATGACTACATTCCCCATATCGTCACATTCAACCATTATCTTTGTACTGATTAATTTGAGCTGAATAGATCAATTAAGCATTTCTCTCATTATTCTTTCAATAAGTCTTGTATGCGAATTCTGTTATGCGTTTCTTGCTTCTTGTTGCTCACATTCAGCCATTATCAACATGTTATCAGAGCTCACAAAGCTCTGGTAGCCATTGTTTTCTTCTCTGCGATTTCTTTTCTCGTTTTCCTTTCATCTGTGTTATTTCTCTTCAATCGCTTTTTCTTCTTCTTCGTCAGTTCTTGAATTTGTCAATGGCAAACCAGGGCTACGCCGATTTTTCTACCAATTCTGGAAATCTGTTTTATCTTCACCCAAACAAGAATCCAGCAATCGTTCTTGTCACGCCATTACTCAACGACAAGAACTACCACACCTGGGCTCGATCGATGCAGATTGCTCTCATATCCAAGAATAAGGATAAATTCATTGATGGCACTCTACCTAAGCCTCCCGTTTCAGATCTGCTGTATGCGCCATGGATTCAATGTAATACCATGGTTCTTGTGTGGATTCAACGTTCCATTTCAGAGTCAATTGCTAAATCCGTTCTGTGGATTGACAATACTGCTGGTGTATGGAAAAATTTGCAGATTAGGTTTTCTCATGGCGATATCTTCCGTATTTCTGATATTCAAGAGGATCTCTACAAAGTCCACCAAGGTACTCTTGATGTAACCAATTATTTTACTCAATTGAAGGTTATGTGGGATAATTGGAAACATATAGACCAATCCCTTTCTGTTCTTGCGCTATTCCTTGTTCATGTGGTGCAATTGCTTCAATCAAATTGTATAGAGAACAGGACTATGTCATCTGATTCCTTAAAGGTTTAACTGAGAAATTTGCGCATTCAAAAATGAAAATTATGATGATGAATCCATTGCCGGATATTGACAAAGCATTCTCACTGGTTATTCAACAAGAAAGGGAAATGCATAGTTTAAACTCTAATGTGATTCCTTCTACTCAAACTAATGAAGAGGCTATTGTTCTGCAGACTCAAGCTCATGCACACAACAATTACACTACTAAGGCTGGTAACAATAATTTTCAAGCTAAGAGTCAAAACCAAAATTCTCCTCGAGGACATAACAGAATCTGCACACACTGTGGCAGAACGAATCACACAGTTGACACTTGTTTCCAGAAGCATGGTTATCCACCATGTTATAGAGGTAAAAGCAAGGCTCAAGGCACTGCAAATGTTTCACCTTCAACTGCTACGGATAACAATGCTTCAGAGCTTTCTCCTGGGAGTTCAACTTCTGCTTCATTTGGCTTCACTCAAGAGCAGTACAATTATCTTCTAGCATTGATTCAACAATCCAAGACAACTCCCACTGTAAACTCTGTTTCTACCTCACCTTTTGTTATGCATTCTCAATCATCCAATGTGAATGGTAAGAATTCTAATTTGTGGATATTAGACACTGGTGCTACTGATCATTTTCCTTCAATTTTTCATCATTCATTGATTTTAAGCATATTGTGCCCATTCATGTTATTTTACTTGATGGTTCACAAGTTATTGCTTCTATCTCTGGCACAGTTGTCCTTTCCCCCTCTTTAACTCTTCAAAATGTGCTTTATATTCCTACTTTCCATGTAAACCTTATTTTTATTGCCAAACTTGTTGATAGCAATAATTTTTTTGTACAATTTAATGCTAACACTTGTCACATCCTGCAGAATCATACCAAGGCAACGATTGGTATAGCTAACTTGCACAGAGGACTCTATGTTTTTTATTCTCAAGTTCCTCCTTCTGCTAATAGTTCAGTTGTCAATAATTCATGTAATTTATGGCACTTAAGACTAGGTCACATCTCAAACATAGGTTTACAAACTATATCCAAAGTTTTTCCTTTCATCAAATTTAATAATCATATTGTACCTTGTGACTCTTGTCACTTTTCTAAACAAAAGAAACTCCCATTTCCTAATAGTGTATCTCATTCATCCCATCCTTTTGCTATTTTACATGCTGATTTGTGGGGACCTTTCTCCACCATTTCCACTTTAGGACATAAATACTTATTGACTCTTATTGATGACTACGCAAGGCATACTTGGGTAATATTTCTTATGACAAAAGATCAAACAAAAACTAGTCTTATTCATTTTGTTGCCTACATAGAAAACCAATTTCACACTACTCTTAAATGCCTAAGATCTGATAATGGGACATAATTTCTTGCTTTGTCAGAATTCTTTTTGTCCAAAAGCATTACTCACCAAAGAACTTGTGTTGAAACACCCCAACAAAATGGGGTGGTGGAAAGAAAACACCAACACATTCTTAATGTGGCTAGGTCTCTTTTCTTCCATTCTAACATTCCTCTAAATATGTGGAATTTTTTCATTCAACATGTTGTCCACATAATCAATAGGTTGCCTACACCTTTACTCAATTCCAAATGCCCTTATGAACTTCTGTTTAATGAACCTCCATCTTTAGTGCATTTGAAAGTTTTTGGTGGTTTGTCATTTGCCACCTCTTTACAGGCACATAGGACAAAGTTTGATTCTAGGGCTAGAAAGGCTATTTTTCTTGGCTATAAGGAAGGTGTCAAGGGGTACATTATATATGATCTAAAAAATCATAATATATTCATTTCAAGGAATGTGATTTTCTATGAAAATATTTTTCCTTTCAAACATGATAATCTCTCTTCTGATACAACACAAAACCCTGTTCCAAACCTAGATGATCATCCCAATGACATCCACAACCTATCTCTTAGCCAACAACCTAGCACCACTGACCTATCCTTTTCATCTGATGTTTCTGCTACCTTTAATGACAATGATGACAGTAATGCAGTTACTTCTCCTTTTACTGTCAATTGTCCTCTAGCCCCACATGTACTAGTCCAGCTGATTTGACTTGTCATCCTAATCCTAGTCTTGTTGATCCTAATTCTTTACAGTCCACTGATGTTGACCCTACTCATAACCATACTCCTTCTTGCAATTTTGACCCTGGTAAACTACCTACATCTACTCCCTTAAATAACCATAGTCCTATTTTACCTACTGATTTTTCTTCCCCTAATGTTCAACATGTCATAGAGCATACATTACCTTTATCCAATGATCTTTCCTTTGCTATGCCTCCCTTAGAGAATTTTTCTCTTCCTTCTCAGCATTTTGCAGAACCTACCCTTTTACCTGCAAGACATTCCTCTAGAACATCTCATCCTCCACAATACTTAAAAGATTATCATTGTTATTCTACAACACAAAATCATTCCTCCACAATCTTATACCCTTTGTCATTTGTTCTTACATATAATCATTGTGCACCATCTTATAAGCATTTTTGTTTGTCTATATCTTCTAACATTGAACCAAAAACCTTTAATCATGCTATTAAATTGGATTGTTGGAAAGATGCTATGAATGTTGAGTTACATGCTCTTGAAGAAAACCATAGTGTAGTTGATCTTCCACCAGGAAAAGTTCCTATAGGATGCTGGTGGGTATAGAAGATAAAATACGAGGCAGATGGCTCCATTGAGAGGTATAAAGCTAGGCTAGTAGCTAAAGGTTACACACAAATGGAGGGCATTGACTGTTTTGACACTTTCTCCCCTGTAGCCAAAATCACCATTGTAAGGGTCTTATTGTCTATTGCTGCAATCAAGGGTTGGCATCTAGAACAGTTGGATGCGTAACACCCTTTTCTACCCAGCAAACATCACGAATAAAAACAACAATTTAAACAGAGTAGGGTCCCGAAAAGGGCATCACATGTCGTCACAAAACATCATAATAACCACCTGTCCTGTAACACGGGTTTTACCATCTTGAAATCATTTAAACATCACGCAGCGGAAATTAAAATTCAAAGAAACGCTTTTATAATCTAAAACTTCTCAAAATAAAACATGAAAACATCATGTCAACAAAACCAGAGAACGTAAATTGTTCGACTCAAACATCCCGACCCGATGTTACATATCAGAGCAAGACCCTCTAATCGACGGAGAAATCAAAATACTTCAAAAATACTAAATCTTCATGCTCCAAGAAAGCTAAGCCTGATCACCTGCACGTTACCCACGTGGAGGCAACATTCAAACAGGCAGGGTGAGTAATCACGAATATATATATATATATATATATATATATATATATATATATATATATATATATATATATATATATATATATATATATATATATATAAGATATAAGAAAAAGATAAAGCACAAACACCACATCATCAAATAATTCACAACGTCAAGAAATACATCAATCACATCAATATAATGCAAAGCCACACAATATGCAATGCAACATCATAGACTCATGCATGTGGTACCAATTCGTCATAATTGATGGACACTGGGCCATCACCCTCCAAAGATCCCCACCAATAGGATCGATTCTACACAACGTCATAGAACACCTTAATCCACACAATGAGATTGAAGCCACCAAATAGACCGAAGTCCTAACTATGCCATGAATGCATGATGCAAATCGTCATAATACTAATCATCATAAAATAATCATAATTGCATCATTATTCATGAATCATCATCAAATAAACATTGTTATATAACACCAAGTCACACTCATTAAAACTCGTCACTTTACCTCATAATTCGTCATATTATACTCATTACATAAAATCTGCGGTTTTATCCCATTCATCTTCATTACTAGTTTAATCATGTTTTATTACCCCCACCAGAGCCTCATGTCTCAAGAAAACTGCACCGCAAGCGAAATCGGGACAAAAATCGCAAAAACGGGAAAATCTGCCAACATCCTTGCCCATACACGTATGACCATGCCCCATACGCGTATGACTCAATTCCTCGCCCACTGGCCTGCGTATCATACGCGTAGAGCCCCTTGCCCAGACCTTCATTACGCATAATGCCACCTTTATTACGCGTATCACCAGAGAGGTTTCCCTCTCAAATTCCTCTTAAGATTCCTCCTTACGCGTAATGGCTAGTCCATATGCGTAAGGCACTTTTCCCCAGAACCCATACGCGTATTGCCATCTCTTACGCGTATGTCTCATCCTCCCCAGTTCCTATTACGCGTATTGCCTTCCCCTATGCGTATTGCCTAATTTCTCATACACGTATACTATGCGTACTGGCAGAGGGCCGTGTTGGCCCTTGGGGAAGGGTGCGTATGCTATGCGTACCACCCTGGGAACTCCCCCTATTACGCGTAACGCCTCCCCTGTTACGCGTATCGCCAAAGAACACTCCAAAACTCAGATCTCGCATCTAAACGAAAACCTCCCCATTCCTGCACCTTCGATCCACCAAAATCAGACTCAAACCAGCTTCGATTCATCACAGATCTACGTTTCTCATCCTACTTCATTGTCCACAACAATTTCTTCCTAATTACTAAGTCTTAAATTTGTAATTCCAATTTCGATTTCAGATCTGGTTTGTTTTACATTCATCATAGCAGCATCAATATCCACATGAATTTCACAGTAACTACAGCAAATCATACATAATTCATCACAGAAATCATACACATACAAGTTACAAAAATCGCCACAGATTCGTCACAGATTTCAACACAAGTTCATCATAAAAATGCAAACACACAAACACACAAAATACCTCTACCTTAAACCCATATCAAACATATAAACCCGGATTACCCCTCATACCTCGAATTTTTTAGCAAAAAGGTTCTTCGTTTGGGGTTCTACGGTCGATTCCTCGTTCTAGCCTCCTTTCCTCATCTCTCTCTTCACTTCTTAAGGTTACACAAAGACTAATTACTCTAATTCCCTATTTTCTTTTGTTAAACCTATCTCTTGGGCCTTAATCATGATTTATCGTACTATCCTCAATGTTACCGTTTTATCCTTAATGGTCTCCTAATTATTTTAATTAACAATAATAATAATAATAATAATCTAAATAATATTCTAAATATTCCAAATATTCTATATTATTACCAATAAAATAATCTAATTAATTATTAATTCTAAACGCCTCAATATTCCCTTAACCCAAAGCTACCCCACACACAAAGTCACTAAGCATCCCAAAAAATCCATCAAAATCACAAAAACACCAAATAATCATAATAATTCAATTAAATAAATATGATATTATTTTGGGGTGTTACAACTCTCCCCCGCATAAAGAATTTTCGCCCTCAAAATTTACCTGAAGGGAACAGAGTCAGATACGACTCCTTCATCTAATCTTCACGCTCCTAAGTCCAACTTTTGCCAGCTGGTCCACCCCACAACACTTTCACCAAAGCTATGTCTTTACCCCGCAGTTGCTTCATTTCACGACAATCAATCCGCACAGGTAATGCTTCCACTGTCAGATTACCCCTCACTTGTACATCATCCATCTGAATCACATGCGACGGATCTGTAATGTACTTCCTTAACTGAGACACATGGAACACATCGTGCGAATTCGCAAGTGACGGTGCTAAAGCAATCTGATAGGCTACCTCCCCTACCCTCTGCAAGATCTGATGCAGACCCACAAAACGGGGAGTGAGCTTCCTAGATTTCAAAGCTCGACCTACACCAGTCATTGGCGTCACCCTCAAAAACACGTGATCTCCATCATGGAATTCAAGTGCTTTCCTTCTCTTATCATGATAACTCTTCTGTCGACTCTGCGAAGCTCTCATCCTTTCTTGAATCATCTTAATATTCTCAGACGTCTCCTGCACAATTTTAGGTCCGAGTACAACACTCTCGCCTGACTCATACCAACACAATGGATTTCTACATCTCCTCCCGTACAAAGCTTCATACAGTGCCATCCCAATACTCGCATGAAAGTTGTTGTTGTACGTGAACTCGATCAACGACAAGTGGCTATCCCAAGATCCCCCGTGATCCAACACATAAGCCCTCAGCAAATCCTCCAAGGATTGGATAGGCCTTTCCGTCTGACCGTGCGTCTGCGGATGATATGCAGAGCTCATCCTCAACTTAGTACCCAAAGCATCTTGTAAACTCTTCCAGAATCTCGATGTAAATCTCGGGTCTCTATCTGACATAATACTCGAAGGTATCCCATGCAACTTCACAATTTCTTCAATGTACATCTCAGCTAACCTCTGCATAGAATGATTAATCTTCATCAGCAAGAAATGAGTTGATTTAGTTAATCTATCCATAATTACCCAAATCGAATCATCTCCCTTTGCAGTCCTCGGCAATACCGACACAAAATCCATGGAAATGCTATCCCATTTCCACTCTGGAATATTCAACAGTTGCATCATACCTAAAGGCTTCTGATGCTCAATCTTTGACTTCTAACAAGTCAGACACGCATAAACAAACTCCGCAATATCCTTCTTCTTGTATGGCCACCAAAATAGCTTTTTCAGATCCTGGTACATCTTCGTAGCACCGGGATGAATACTAAACCCACTTCGATGTCCATCCTCAAGAATACTCTTCTTAATTTCTGGAACATCTGGGACACACACCCTGTCTCTGAATCTCATCACCCCACTCTCATCAATCCGGAATTCACCTCTTTTACCTTGGTTGATCAATGTCAACTGGTCAACCAACCTCAAGTCAGATTGTTGTCCCACTCTGATCTCTTCTAGAATACCACTGGTCAACTTCAACATTCCCAACTTCACAATGTCAGTAGTTGCTTCATATACCAAACTCAATTATCAGAATTGCTCAATCAACTCCAATTCTTTCACTATGAGCATCGACATATGCAATGACTTTCTGCTCAACGCATCAACCACTACATTTGCTTTACCAGGATGGTAATTCAAATTAAAGTCATAATCCTTCAACAATTCCAACCACCTCCTCTGCCTCATATTCAACTCTTTCTGATTAAACAAGTACTTCAAGCTCTTATGATCGCTGAACACTTCGAATTTCGAGCCAAACAAATAATGTCTCCAAATTTTTAACACAAATACCACAGTGTAATACCCCAAATTTTGACCACTTAGATTTCCCATCATTGTGAAAGTCATCATGACAATATGGATGAACCATCATGCTTCATCAGTCTCCCCAAAGATGGGTGAGCATCCAATACAATCAAAATTAGGGTTTCAAGCACTCTCTGAGTGCTTAGACAAAGGATCAATCAAGAAATGACATGATCTTCAACTTTTCTAATCTCTCAAATATCCTCAAAGGATCAAAAGGACTCCCACTTCAAGGATTAAGCACAAGGATGCTCCCTTCTAGGTGGATCAAGCCTCAAGATCGCCAGTGTCACCAAATTAGGGGTTTGGTCGACCAGGGCCTCCAGATGGAAAATTTTCATCTGGGCACAAGGCAATGATCCAAAACATGACCTAATATACTTCATGGAACCTCATGAACCCATGCATCAAGTCAATTTTGCCTTAGGGGATGCATTCATCAAAAATCAGGAATTAGGGTTTCTTGACCTAATTCACCCCTAAGTTGACTTTTGGGACAAACCATGAGCCAAGACCTCAAGACATGATTTGAGGGTCTCTAATATACCATATTGATCCATTTGGAACAATGGATTGATCCAAGAAGTTTGAGCAACAAGTCTCAATTTCATCTGCACCACAATTAGGGTTTTAAGATAAAAGTCAACTGTAACTTTGACTTTTGACCAGGACATGCTCCCAAACCCTAATACATGATTGAATATACCCTATGACACCCATGGAACATGTCCATCAAGTTTGATTTAGGTCAAGGACATGATTTCCTGAAGAATTGCACAATTTGGAATTCATCTGATAAAAAGTCAACTGTGCACAAAAGTCAACTTTGACTTTTTGAGATTTTTCACCAAAATGGATTTTTAACCCTAAAATGATGTTAATGTATGATTTGAATCATCATTCATCAAGAAAAATCAAGAAAAGTGAGATAACTTGTAAAAGGGGTAACCATAAAACTTAGAAATTTTTCTAAGTTAAAAATAAAGTGGCAAAGGTACCAACTTTGGAGGACCATAACTCCTAAACCACAAGGCCATTTTTTCTCATCCAAAGATGGATTTGTAGCCCTCATTATCACCTACAAAAACTTCAACTACAAGTCATTCCAATTCATTAAGGATTTTGAGTTATGGAGTGATCAAAGTGGCTGAAAAGTGAAAATGTCACTTTTTCCAACACTTAGTGAAATTTTCACTAAGTCAGATTCTGCCTCACTTTTTGCCAAATGTAGGGGGATTTTTCACTTGGAATCAAAAGAGATCAAAACCAAACTTGTTCAAACAGTTGTTGTATCATGTAAGAGCTTTCCAAAATGGCCAAGAACATTGCCAAATTCAACCTACACCATGAGATACAACATTGCCAAGTTGCCTTGCTGAAATCTGTCAAGGCAAGGCAGAATTTGCAACTTTGGTCGATTTTCCAAAATCAGCCAAATTCAATTGCTCCTATCCACTTGGACACCTCAGAGGATTGAATCTAAAGGGGACAATCACTGAGCCAAGCCTCCAAAGTCCATGGAACAAGAAATAGCATGTTGAACCTAGAATGGCCAAAATAGGGACAAGACTTCAAATTTGGAATGAGGCATTCAATGAAACCATCAAGGTGGCATGGACTGAGCCATTCTCATCTGAAATCAGTCAAGACTTATCCAAGACCAAGGGAACCAAAGCTCTGTGCCCTAACCTCTAGTCAATGGCTAGAGGAGACTTGGATTTTCATTTGCCAACATTGGCCAAACCTACTTACCAGCTGCCATGCACTATTCCTTGCAAAACAAACTTGCTCTACTATAAATAGAGCTCAATTGTGGTCAGTTTGAGTACACCAAAGCCATCTAACAGATGCTTTCCTCAAAATCTGTTCTTTCACTCCAATTTTGCCTTCTAAGGCAAGTCACTATCGGGTTTTGAGTTTGAGAGCAATTCCAATCAAACCAATCACTCACACACCTCACATACATCACATATGAGCTGATAAAACACTTAGATTACTTCTGAAACATCAATTTCACAAAATCACCAGCTGGTTGCTCAAGGTTTTAACCAAAGTGCAGCTGAGGTACCACAAAATGATCCAGCCAATTTCAATCAAGTCCAACCATCCTAACACAATCCATAGGGTGTAGGGAAGCTGTTCAAATCATCACCACTCATCTGTAACACCTCCAAATCAAAAATCACTTTGAACTTGTTGTCACGACTTGGAGGTAAGCACATACTTGGTCATCTCTCAATCTATGCATATTTCCTCGCACAATAATTTGGCCATATGTTCATAATCATGCATGGAATGTTTTCCCTCAATTAATTGCATTGTTTGAATCGTGTATCAAAAATCCTAGCCTTCATGCAGAAATTAGGGTTCTTGAGGTCTCTTCGTGATTTCTTGTTGTATGTTTAATTTAAATGAAATTTAAGTACATAGACATGATCGTGAGGTTGAGGCGAGCATAATGATATGTGGATTGCATGATATGATTACGTATTCATGGAGATTGGATAGAAAATGCAAATCTGAGAAACCAAGAACACGCGCGTGTTCTTCAGCTTGTTCTTGGCGCCATTTTTAGAAATTCAAATATTTGAATTTTGTGATTTTGTTTAATTGATTCAAAAATTAATTTCTCTCTGAGTTTTAATGATTTTGAGTTGATTCTTTTTTTAATAATTCACAAAAATGTTAAAATATTTTATTTTCACAAAAAATCCCAAAAATATTATTTATTTCATATAATTGATATTTTTGCAAAGAATTAATATTTTAATTGTTTTTGACATTTTAAATATTTTTTCTACATTGATTTTGCAACTTTTAATGCTTTCTAATTCTTTTGTAGGTCAATACTTAATTTTTGAAGCATTAATCCAAGATCACAATTTGTTTTCCATGTGTTAAACAATTTTTGATCATTTTAATTGAATTTTTATTCAATTAAATACATTTTGAAAACAAATTAGGGTTTTGGATTAATTCAACCCTCATAAATCATTTTCAAAACTTTTTGGGCCTCTTGAGAGAGTGTAAGACCCATCCCCACTTGTACAAAAACATTTTGGGCCTCACTCATTATATAAGTCCCTCTGTACAAGTAAACGGCGCGATCGTCGCCCGTTTAAAAATAAAAATCATCTGGGCCTCTCCTCAAGCTATAAGACCCATTCAAAACTTTTGGGCCTCTATTAGAGTGTAAGACCCAATCCCCCTTTTAACCAAAACATTTTGGGCCTCACTTATTGTATAAGTCCCTCTGCGTTAAAAGAAAACTTCGGCGCGATCGCCATTTTTAAACGAAAAATCATTTGGGCCTACCCTCGTGTTATAAGCCCCTCTCTTTTCTTTAAACCTTTTTTAGGCCTCTTGAGAGAGTGTAAGACCCATCCCTTTGTACAGAAAACCTTTTTGGGCCTCAGTCACTTGTATAAGTCCCGCTGTACAAAGTCAAACAGTGCGCTCACTGATAAAACCCTGGGCCTCTCCTTGAGCTGTAAGCCCCAAATCTTTCTTTTTCAAAGCACTTTCTCCTTTGATTTTGAATATACAGTTGTTTTCAATCTTTCTTTGTTGAACAACTAACCAAACAGCATGGAAGCACTACAACCGAGTAAGTGGTTATCTCTTTCATTTACTGCTTTCATATTATAAACTGTATTGTGGGGCTGCTCACTGTAAGTCTCCTTTCATAAACTCATATCTACTGTGTAATAATAGTATAGATATTTCGAGTTTCCCCGGCAACTAGGTCTAGAACTAGGTGACGCCGTTTCATTTATTCGTAGAAATAGATGCCTAGATCCCCAATAGGAGCACCAGATACAGTCTTCTCTTCGGCTGTCCTCCTTAGGAATCGTCAAGAAGCTCTACTCCCCAAGATGAATGTATTCTCCGTGAATGGCATCTTTGAGTTTCTTCCAAATTCTCGAACTTTCCTGACTTGATCTATTCCTTGTGGATAGCTTGCCTTGAATGTCTCGGGGTTTGGGTACCCACTACGGTCATAATCTTGGACCTTAACTAAGGAACCCTCTTTAAAAGCTAAAAATCGCTGGATAGTAAACCTCGCACGTTTACCAGTGGTTTTTATCTTTAAAAGAGTTATCTCTCCTAATGGAAAGGAGATGATAGACCCACGGGCTTCTTAAAAGCATCGGCCTCCTCTTGGGCATTATTCAAGGACACTACGGCTTCTTAGAAGTATTCACAGCCTCCTCTTAGGCTTCGTATAATGATTTCTTCCTTCGGGAATGATAGCCTCCTCTTGGGCTTCGTACAAGGACCCGTAGGCTTCTTAAAAGTTTCCAGCCTCCTCTTGGGCTTCGTACAAATTGTCCCGATGACCTCCTAGAGGTATAGGAACAGAACCTAGTCATCCTCATAGAACAGTCCTTTCATAGAGTCTACTACTGTTTCTCAAAGCATAGTACAAAAGAAAAAAACTCTAGACTTGGACAATCTAACTTCCTTGAGTCTCAAAGACATTCTCAAGTGACCCCTTCGTTAAATAGGAAGGAAACCCGCAGACTCGGACAGTCTCAATACCCTTTGGATTTCCCGTTTCCTCAAAGAGAAGGAAATATCCCTGATCCTCAGATCAAATCCCTGAGTACAGTGTTGCTCATATAAGAACTGATTTTCCCTCTTAAAATCAGTATATTGGATCTGTCACTCAACTGAAACAAACCTTTAGCCTCCATCTCGGGCTTCGTACGAGATACAAAAACACTCTCTTGTTAAGTATCAAAGACTCCCTCGTAGAGTCAAACAAACAATAGCCTCTATCTCGGGCTTCGTACGAGACACAAAGACTCTATTGTCAGGTCAAAAACGTTTAGCCTCTCTCTCGGGCTTTGTACGAGACACAAAATAGCCTCCTCTTAGGCTTTGTATAATGATTTTCCTAGCGGAAATTAGCCTCCTCTTAGGCTTTTGTATAAGAAAACCACTGGTTGATCCAATCAACCTTTTAGCATCAAAGTTGTGCCTCGTTCACAGTACACAAACATCAACAACGCCTTTCCTTTCATCTAATCGCTGTAAGCGGCAAGCCTCTGGATCATCTATATCCATGCCACTGTCCCTCTTTTAGCATGAGAAATTCCTAAGGAAAGATGGCATTGCTCTACACTGAGTTAAAGTCTTCTCCTTCAGGTTAAAACCCTTTCTTCGGAAATTATGGCATTGCTCGGATCCGCGTATCCCAGTTAAAGTAATTCTCCTTCCCCCCCTTTAGAGATGACAAATTCTCTCTAAAGTCGAGGTCTTTCAGCTTCACGTCTTGGGCTTTGAACAAGACACAAATAGACCTTTCAGCTCCACATCTTGGGCTTTGAACAAGATACAAACCATCTTTCGCTTCACGTCTTGGGCTTTGAACAAGACACCAAGACACCAAAACACCCATTTCCTCCCATAGAATAGGAGGAACTACGAACGCTCTGATTTCCCTATTTCGGTAAACGGGAATACGTAGGCATAAGATTGAAAGAAAAATCTTAGCGAGCACAATCAACAAAAAACCTAAATCCCATATCTCCATCAATCAAAAATAAGTATTTCAAAAGCATCAGTCCTAACATCCTAATCCTTGTTCCCCGCCAGAAACCTTCTGCCCAGGTAAAAAAAGAAAGAAAACAGTACTGACGAAAATACAAATAACCAGTACAAAGGCCCCCCCACATTGATAGCATCCGTAACCTAACATACCGCTGTTTAAACTCAGTATGCAAGCAGGGTTAATTGGAGACATCTATTTCCCTTCCTTATTCAGCTCACAATAGGATAAAAAATGAATCGACCTGTAGTTTAAGCTCAAACCGCAGAGAGCGACCAGCGCTTAAGAACCGCGTCCAAAATCGCTCGCTACAGAAAAATGGCGCCCACCGTGGGGCAGGTCTTTGTCAAACTCGGTCTTCCTTCTCTTCACTTGTGTGAATACCACAGATTGGGGCTTCCGCCGGGGAACCCATTTTCTGTCAGGAACTTAGGATTCATAGCTTTAAAGGTCTAGGATGGTTAGGACAAATATATATACTGCTTTTCCTAAATGTTATACGTGTTTATTTTTCTGCTAATGGGAATGCGGGTGATGTCGTATGTGGAAAGATTGAGTATACACCTAGAAAAGCCAACCCTTTCGTAGTGCGGAAACTATCGGAAATAGTTGTTACGCGATACTACCCTCATTTGAGGCTGGTGATCTATTCTCGGTGAATGGCACTTACTCTAAGATTGCACACAACTCGCTGGCGATCCGCTTGTTGTCTGCCTTCCTAGGAGGAGCTGATGATAATGAGTACAGGTACAAAAATCACCCTAGTATAAACCTTTGGGGATGGGTAGAGCCTTGACTTCATGACAACGACCCTCTGACCCCATGTTTTTTCTATGTTTTTGTGTGCTGCATTCATGCATCCATTTAATAAAACATTAAAACATTCAAAAAACTTTCTCTTATAGTCTCTCTGTTTTTCAAATTAAACTAAGACTGTGATTGCAAATATCAGAGAAAAAGATTACGCTAATGGATTTCGGTAGAAGGAGAACTCGCCAGTATACCTTCAAGGTTCCAAAATTAGGGGATTTGAGAAGGTTAGCAAGGATGATCGTTAACCCAGAGGCTTTCAGAGCCAAGCACGGTGGTTTGCTACCACTGTTAAGAGTCCATGTGATTGAGGGGATCATGGACGCGCTCATTCAGTTCTACGATCCGGTTTATCACTGTTTCACATTCCCGAATTACCAGCTATCACCAACGCTGGAGGAGTATTCTCATCTGGCTGATTTACATATCACTGATCGAGCTCCATTTTCTGGACTGGAAGAAATTCCAAAGAATCAGACTATTGCAAGAGCAATTCATTTGGACGAGTCTGAGGTCAAGACTCACATGATTACTAAGGGTGGTATCCAAGGTTTGCCAGCCCAGTTCTTGACAAAAAAGGCTCTATACTTTGCTAGTATAGAGAACGGGACTGCTTTTGAAAGCATCTTTGTCTTGCTCACCTACGGATTATTTTTGTTTCCCAACATCAATAACTTCGTCGATATCAACGCTATTAAGGTTTTTCTCATTGGAAACCCTGTGTCGACTTTGCTCGCAGATGCGTATCATTCTGTACACTTAGGAAATTTGTACAGCGGAGGGGAGATCACATGCTGTGTACCTTTGCTCTACAAATGGTTTATCTCTCACTTGCCCAAGTCTGCTGCTTTTTGGGATTGCAAGAGTGTCTTACGTTGGTCGCAGAAGATCATGTCTCTCACCAATTCCGATATAGATTGGTGTAATAGGATTTATGAGGGAATCAGAATCATTGACCGTTGTGGAAACTTCCCCAGCGTACCCCTCATAGGAACTAAAGGAGGAATCAACTATCATCCGATATTGGTTCTTCGTCAATTTGGATACCCGATGCGACACATCCCACTGGGTGTTCATCTGGAAGGTCTTTTCTTCAAAGAAGGAGAAAATGACAGAGCACTAAAGATGGAAATAGTGCAAGCTTGGAAACGGGTTCATAAGAAAGGACGAGAGTCTCTGGGAAAACCGGACTGTGTCTCGGTGGAGCCTTATCTCCATTGGGTACAAACCAGAGCTCTCAAGCTAAAAATGCCTTATCCTCGTTACGGAATTCTTCCGCCGAGAGAATCTGTCATGTACTTCATGACGGAAACTGAAAAGCTTCAGGTTACTCTCAACAAAGTTCAAAAGGAAAGAAGATCTTGGAAGAACAAGTACCGCACCCTCGACGTGGAGTGTATCCAAATACAGCAACTACTAAAAGAGAAAGATGCTCTGATTGAAATTTTGGAGCAGCATGCTGTAGAGAATCAAGATGACCAAAGGAATTTGCTCGCTCCTTTCACCTGGCAAAGGAATGACAACCCGACAACGGCCCAAGCGCCCCGGTCAAAGAAGAGGACTCGGGACCCATTAGTTTAGGTTTCTGTTTCTGCACTTTGTAATCTACTGTATTTCCATTTCTGTAATCCTTTGAATTTCAATAAAAAGGGGTTTCCCCACTGTTTGATATTTGCAATCTAATTGTCGAAGTTTATTTTGATTAAACCAAAAAAACAACAATTAATATAATCATTGCATTCATCATTCTCACATCGCGTATTCTTCTTCCCTACGAATCTCACATTTGTGTCTCGATTCTAGAGTCAAACTGTCTCATTCGTATAATACTCGGGCCAATCGTCAGAAAAAGATGGATGATCTTGAGGAAGAAAACAGAGAGTTGAAAGAAGAGATCGACGCTCTAAGAGAGGATATGAGAAAGCTTCGTAACGACATGCAAGCCATGGCAGAAGCTCAGCTACAAAGAACTGTGATCTCAGAGATCACCTCAATGCCCATCATAGAAAAGTATGATCCTAGGTATCAGATGCCGAAAGATCGTCCTTGGGGCATGCCTGTTAACTATATCCCGGAAGGATATGTTCCGCCGATCACTGAAGATCAGGGAATCGCAACAGAAGCCGCTGGGCCAGAAGGTTACAAACTTCGGGAAAGCGAAGATGCCAGGGGCATACTGAAGACTCCTGAAGGTTACAAACTTCGGGAAACGCCAAGACTTACTACCGTAGTCACGGTACCACCCCCTGTGGTGCACACTGTCCCGGAAGGACAGATTCCACAGACACCTTCTGGTAAGAAGGAAACTATGTTCGATAGAATGGATGAATTCCAGGAGCAGTTCCTGGAAATGCAGAAAGAGCTGCAAGCCATTCGCGGTCAGGATCTATTTGGAAAGGACGCCGCAGACCTCTGCTTGGTCCCAAATGTGAAAGTACCGCACAAGTTCCAAGTGCCCGACTTTGAAAAATACAAGGGTAACTCTTGCCCTCAGAGCCATCTGGTGATGTACGCTCGGCGGATGTCAGCTCAGACGGAGAATCAGGACCTGCTGATTCACTACTTCCAGGATAGTTTAACCGGTGCCGCACTCAAATGGTACATGAGTTTAAACCGTACTACGATCAGTACATTCAGAGATCTTGGTACTGCCTTCGTCCAACAATACAAGTACAATTTGGACATGGCACCCGACAGAGATCAACTCAGATCAATGTCGCAAAAGGAAAAGGAAACCTTTAAGGAGTATGCTCAAAGGTGGCGTGAAATTGCTGCTCAAATTTGTCCACCTCTTGAGGAAAAAGAGATGACAAAAATCTTCTTAAAGACCTTAAGCTCATTTTACTATGAACGAATGATTGCCAGTGCACCCAGTGATTTCACCGAAATGGTCGGCATGGGTGTACGTCTTGAGGAAGCCGTCCGAGAAGGACCTTTGGTAAAAGACACTGGATCAACGAACGGTACTAAAAAATACGGTAGTGCTCTCCCTAAGAAAAAAGAGCAAGATATTGGGAATATCTCTCTCGGAAAGCAAAGGCGACGTTATCAGCCAGTAGCAGTTGTTACTCCTGCTATCGGCCCCGCGCCTGTTCCTATGTATCAACCTCAGGTTGCGCAGAGCCAACCTGACCAACAAAGGACACAACAGGCTCTTCAGCAGGCTCATCCTCCATATAACAACAACCGTACAATACGGCCACCAGGATTTGATCCTATACCCGTGACGTACGCAGAGCTGTTTCCGTTACTGCTGGCTAAGGGGCACATCCAGACTAAGTCTCCTCTTACAGTACCAGAAAATCTGCCTTTTTGGTTTAAAGCGGATCAAACATGCCCTTATCATCAAGGAGGTTCGGGGCATAACATTGAGACTTGTCTCAATTTCAAATCCGACGTGCAAAAGCTTGTTAGGAGCGGGCTCTTATCTTTCAAAGATACGAATCCTAATGTTCTTACGAACCAGCTGCCTCAACACGAGAAAGCTGCAGTCAATCTGATTGAGAAAGAGACTAACAATGTCTATCAAATTCACGATGTACTCTTATTGGGGACCAATCTGGTCAAGATGCATTGTAGACAAAGTGGATATGGCCATGTGCCACCTCATAATTATCACCAGTGTGATATCTGCTCTAAAGACAACCAGGGGTGTTCTGTAGTGCAAGCAGCTCTACAGGAACAAATGGATCTTGGATGGATCCAAGAGCACCGAGTTCGTGGAGTTAACATGGTTTACACGAATTCCAACGTCATTCAAAACCACGACATCCGTGCGATGAATGTCAACTTGGTGGCGATGCACTCAAGGCAAAGCCAGTATCATAATCTGCCGCGACACGATTACAGTTCCTGTCTGATTTGCTCGGTAAATAAACAGGGATGCTCTTTCATACAAGAGGCCCTCCAGCGTCAGATGGATCTTGGATGGATCCAAGACTACCATGATAGGAACTCCTATCAAATCAACATGGTTCAGATCTTCGACATCCGCGTAATGGGTACCAACCTGGTAGAGTTACATGCTGAGCAGGTCCGACTTGGATTCTTAATATCACATGACTATCAAAGCTGTGAAGCGGGTTGTGAAAACGATCGAGGTTGTACCCTTGTCCAGGAGGCACTTCAGCACTTGTTAAATCACTGGTGGATGCCAATCTATATGGACGAAGATACTCAGCAGATTAGTATCAATAACAGGAATCCTACTCGTCGTCAAAATCAGGATGTCCGATCAATGGAAGATAACCTAGTGAGGTTACATTGTATTCAAAGTGGGCGTGGCCAGGTGCCACCACACAACTATGACAGTTGTAACGTCTGTTCAGAAAGTAACCAAGGGTGTTACCTTGTGAGAGCAGCTCTTTAGGGTCAGGTCGATCATGGAGAAATTCATCCATATCCAGGTTCAGGACCCATCATTTGGTCGCCGAACTACCTTGCCGAGCAAGTTGAGGATGTTGTCACGATCTCTGGTCATCACAGGACCAGGGATGTTTTTGCCATCATCCCTCTACTTGACGAATCTAGAGTTCCCAACCGGGAACGGATCAAGGTTATTTATGATGGTCAGAAAAATCAGAAGGTTCCCATAGTCATCTATCTACCGGGGCCACTACCTTATGAATCAACTAAGGCTATCCCTTACAAATACGGTGCAATAACCATTGAAAATGGAAAGGAAATTCCATTACCCTCCGTCGTGAATATTGCAGACATCAGTCATGTAACACGGAGCGGTCGAATCTTCAACCGAGGGGTTGGAGAATCCAACAAAGAAAAGGAACTTCAGGCAGAAATTCCTGATCCACCAGTCGGTCAATCTAGTAATCCCGACTTTTCAAAAGACAAAGATGAGATGCTAAAGCTCATCCAAAGGAGTGAATATAACATTGTTGATCAACTGTTACAGACTCCTTCAAAGATCTCAGTATTATCACTGTTACTCAGCTCAGAAGCACACAGAGAGGCTCTACAGAAAGTCTTGGAGCAAGCCTTTGTGGAACAGGATGTAACAATCAGACAATTCGATAGCATTGTCTCTAACATCACTTCCTGCAATAATTTGGGATTTAGTGATGAGGAATTACCTGAAGAGGGTCGTCGTCATAACATGGCACTCAATATCACAGTTAACTGCCAGGGCGATGCTTTAACCAACGTACTGGTAGACACAGGGTCAGCCCTGAATGTTATGCCGAAGTCCACTTTGATGCAATTATCATTTAAGGGCCCTCCGATGAGAGTCAGCGAGGTCGTCGTTAAAGCATTCGACGGATCCAGAAAAACAGTTATCGGCGAAGTTGATCTTCCATAACTATTGGTCCTCACACTTTCCAAATCACTTTCCAGGTCATGGACATCTGGGCAACATACAGTTGTTATTAGGAAGACCTTGGATACATCAGGCTGGAGCGGTTACTTCAACCCTCCACCAAAAGCTAAAGTTCGTCAAAAACGATCAACTTGTCACGGTTTGTGGGGAACAAACCTTGCTTGTGAGTAACCTATCATCATCTACTTGTGTGGAACCCGAGGAGGTTATTGGAACTCAGTTCCAAGCACTATCGGTGAGCAAGAACGATCAATCCGAAGAAGGAACTTCAATTTCTTCATACAAAGATGCTATCAAAGCGGTCGAGAGTACCGATACGACAGGATGGGGACGGCTTGTCATTCCTATTGACAATAAAACAAAGAAGGGTCTTGGTTTTTCTGCAACCTGTACCCAGACAGTTGCCAACGATGAAAGTCTTCATCCCCTTCAAAACTTCTTCCACAGTGGAGGTTTTCTTCACCCAGTGTCTCAGACAGTTCATGCTATCAATGAGGAAGATCCCTCTGACACAGATGAAGAATGGAAGTCCTATCTTAACAAGGACGGCTATATGTCTCAGGAAGAGGTGCCTATGCCTTTTTGTTTTCCTACAGAAAGTCTGAGATTTATACCAAGATCAGATGTCGAAATGATCTACGGAGATTGTGATCCGGAAGGATGCCGTGCTCCGCCAAATTCATTAGAGGAAGACACTCTGATGAAAGAAAACTTTAATCACAATTACTATGGCCCGATGGATGGTCTGCCAATGTGGCAGCCTTACCCAGGAATCTTGGGACAAGAAAGTCAGCCGAGTAATGAAACTCAGCTGAGCATCATTGAACAGAATACCTGTGTCCCCGCCATGTCATGGGATCAACACTCAGGTCATTCGAAAACTACTCAACATGAAGATGAATTCGCAACGTTTGCAGGACTAGAATTCATCAACTATGCCTTTCCTGAGGTCAACGTCATCGAGAGGGATGACTTCTCCAGTTCCAAAGAAGTTTGGGACACTTTGGGACAACCAAGTGGAAAATACGACTTTATGGTCAAGTACACTGCTCCCGAAAGCTCTCGTATCAGGCTCGAAGATATCCAGCCAACTGGATGGGGAGATACAGCTGAGAGCAGCAATGTTATGCAAAGTGCAACAGAGGAATCCTCCTACGACAATTCTGCCTGGGAGACAGATTCCAATGATCCTGCTCCACCAGAAATCAGCGTCATTTCTGAAGACAAATCAAGGAAGGTGCCAGACTTTGTGATTCACCGAGGAGTTCGCCGCCAATGGGTTGCTGTCGAGGTTTCGAAGGTCGTTCGCCAGTCAAAGTAATTGCCATCTTTAACCTTTCACCCTGCCCAGGTGAAACGGATGTTTTGATAGGGCTCGCTTTTTGTAAATTTCCCTTTTTGCTTTGCCCAGAGCGAGTGAGTTTTGTTTTATAGGGCTGTAGTTTCAAGATTCGACTTGTTCATTAATAAAATAACGTCGTTCTGTAATTTCCGCATTAATTGCTGTTTTCTCTTTTTGCTTTTTCAGAAAATGGTAATCCTAAAAAAAAACAATTCAAAAATAAAAACAAGCAGTAAAATAAATACACTGCACACACTTACATTTTCTCTAACTCTTCTAAACACGAATCATCACGTCATGCAGATTGCTTGTTTTATACCCCGTTGAAACATACGATCCGATGCCTTCTCCCAACTTTGAGTTCCCGGTATTCGAGGCTGAAGAAGAAAATGACGACGAAATTCCAGAAGAGATCTCCCGACTACTCAGACAAGAGGAAAGGTCCATTGAACCTCACAAAGAGCCGTTGGAAACGGTAAACTTGGGTTCAGAAAAAGAGAGAAAAGAAATCAGGATCGGAGCACTGCTCAGTCCAACTGTCAAAGAAAGTTTGATAAAGCTTCTCAAAGAATTCCCCGATGTATTTGCTTGGTCCTATCAGGATATGCCAGGGTTGGATACCAGCATCGTGGAACATCACTTACCACTAAGATCGGAATGTCCGCCAGTAAAGCAAAGGTTGAGACGGACTCACCCGGACATGGCCATCAAGATCAAAGAGGAGGTACAGAAACAGATCGACGCGGGTTTCCTCGCTACATCTGAATATCCTCAATGGTTAGCCAACATCGTACCCGTTCCCAAAAAGGAAGGAAAGGTCAGAATGTGTGTTGATTACAGAGATCTAAACAAGGCAAGTCCAAAGGACGACTTTCCTTTACCACACATTGACATGCTGGTTGACAGCACAACAAAGTTCAAAGTATTCTCCTTCATGGATGGATTCTCGGGCTATAATCAGATCAAAATGGCGCCGAAAGACATGGAGAAAACTTCGTTCATTACCCCATGGGGTACCTTTTGTTACAAGGTAATGCCGTTCGGTTTGAAGAATGCCGGGGCAACCTATCAAAGGGCCATGACTACTCTGTTTCATGACATGATACACAAAGAAATCGAGGTATATGTCGATGATTTGATTGCAAAATCAAGAACAGAGGATGAGCACGTTGAACATCTGTCAAAATTGTTAACGTCTAAGAAAATTCAAGCTCCGCTTGAATCCTAACAAGTGCACCTTCGGTGTCCGTTCGGGGAAATTACTGGGGTTCATCGTCAGCCAGAAAGGAATTGAAGTTGATCCTGACAAGGTCAAGGCCATTCAAGAAATGCCTTCTCCGAAAACTGAAAAACAAGTCAGAGGATTCCTGGGACGTTTGAACTACATCTCCAGATTCATATTCCTTATGACCGCGACATGTGCGCCGATTTTCAAATTACTCAAAAAGAATCAGGATTGCGTTTGGTCAGATGATTGCCAAACCGCCTTCAACAGTATCAAGGAATATCTGTTGAATCCTCTGATTCTATCACCTCCAGTGGAAGGAAGACCACTGATCATTTACCTCACAGTCCTAGAGGACTCAATGGGATGTGTCCTTGGCCAACAAGACGAAACTAAAAGGAAAGAGTCTGCCATTTACTATCTAAGCAAGAAATTCACCGACTGCGAGACTCGGTACACAATGCTTGAGAAAACTTGTTGCGCTTTGGCTTGGGCAGCCAAACGTCTTCGCCAGTACATGATTCGTCATACTACTTGGTTGGTCTCCGAAATGGATCCAATCAAGTACGTTTTCGAAAAACCTGCTCTCACGGGAAGGATTGCCCGTTGGCAGATGTTACTATCAGAATATGACATAGAGTACCATGCTCAGAAAGCCGTTAAAGGAAGTATTTTAGCCGATCATTTGGCTCATCAACCGATTGACGATCAAGAATCAATCGGGTTTGACTTCCCAGACGAAGATGTCATGTATCTAAAGATGAAAGATTGCGATGAACCGCTACCCAGTGAAGGGCCAGAACCAGGTTCCCAGTGGGGACTTATCTTTGACGGAGCAGTCAATCATTATGGAAACGGAATTGGGGCAATCATTGTTACCCCTCAGGGTACCCACATTCCTTTCACTGCCAGACTTACGTTCAAATGTACGAACAACGAGGCCGAATACGAAGCTTGTATTATGGGTCTCGAAGAAGCAATTGATTTAAGGATCAAAAACTTGGACGTATACGGCGATTCAGCCCTGGTTATTAACCAGATAAAAGGAGATTGGAACACATACCAATTAGGATTGATTCCTTACAAAGACTATGCAAGAAGGTTGTTACCCTTCTTCAACAGAGTCGACTTTCATCACATCCCTCGTGATGAGAATCACATGGCTGATGCATTAGCCACTCTCTCTTCCATGATTAGTGTAGGTCGATGGAATGACATACCTAAGATTGACGTTATGCGCCTTGAATGGCCCGCTTACAACTTCGCGATTGAAGCAGTCATAGACGACAGACTTTGGTATCACGATATCAAATGCTTCCTTCAGAAACAAGAGTACCCATCTGGGGCACTCAGAAAAGACAGGAAAACCCTCAGAAGATTGGCTGGAAACTTCTTCCTGAGCGGTGACACTCTTCATAATAGAAATTTTGACATGGTCTTGCTCCGATGTGTCGACAGACCAGAAGCAGACATGCTCATGAAAGAAATTCATGAAGGATCCTTTGGCACTCATGCCAACGGACACACAATGGCGAGAAAAATTCTCAGGGCCGGGTATTATTGGTTAACCGTGGAATCCGACTGCTACAAGTACATGAAGAGGTGTCACAAGTGTCAGATATACTCCGACAAAATTCATGTACCGCCATCACATCTCAAAGTTCTTTCTTCCCCGTGGCCTTTTTCCATATGGGGAATCGACATGATTGGTATGATTGAGCCCAAGGCTTCAAACGGACATCGGTTCATCCTGGTAGCCATTGATTATTTCACCAAGTGGGTCGAAGCAGCGTCATTCGCCAATGTAACCCAACAAGTGGTGGTCCGATTTATCAAAAACAATATCATCTGCCGTTATGGTGTTCCAAGCGAGATCATTACTGATAATGGATCTAACTTGAACAATAAGATGATGAAAGAGTTGTGTGCAGAGTTCAAGATCGAACGCCATAACTCATCTCCCTACCGACCCAAGATGAACGGAGCGATAGAAGCAGCTAACAAAAACATCAATAAGATTGTTCAAAAGATGGTTGTAACCTATAAAGATTGGCACGAAATGCTACCCTTTGCTCTTCACGGTTATCGAACATCTATCCGCACTTCAACAGGGGCAACCCCTTTCTCTCTAGTATATGGCAAGGAAGCAGTGCTCCCCATAGAAGTAGAGATCCCATCAATCCAGGTATTGATGGAAGCTCAGCTCACCGAAGCTGAATGGTGTCAAAGTCGACACGACGAACTGAACCTGATCGAAGAAAAGAGAATCACGGCACTATGCCACGGTCAGTTATATCAACAGAGAATGAAAAGGGTGTTCGACAAAAAGGTCCGACCTCGTATTTTCAGAAAAGGAGACCTCGTGCTCAAGAAGATACAATCATTTCTCACTGACTCTCGGGGCAAATGGACCCCAAATTATGATGTCCCCTATGTGGTCACGAAAGCTTTCTCAGGCGGCGCCTTGAGACTTGCAACCATGGATGGAGAGGAATTTGCCTACCCCACGAATGTTGATGTAGTCAAGAAATACTTTGCCTAAAAAAACGTCTTGGTGGATTGAAAACCCGAAAGGGCGGTCCAGGCAAAAGTTAGAGACATGAAAAAAAAATCATCCCGATGGATTGGAAATCTCATAGTACAATCCAGGCAAAAATTAGGGATAATGGCAAGTAACTATGTTCAACAGAGGCAAGTCCCTCAGCAGCAGTTACAGCATCATCTATCGGAGGAAATCTCCAGTCAAAGGTCATCTTCGACGGAAGCTCAGGATGTCCCGAACTCAAAGTTGGTAGAAGGATAGTGGTCGTTATGTTTCAACGTAGCCCTTTTCCCTGTAAATTACCATTTTCTAACTTTGTATATACTCTTTGGAATCACGCGTTTGGCTGATCTCCATCTTATCAATAAAATTTGAGCCCTTGTGCTTTTGTTTGTAATTCTTTACTTGTTTTAGCTTTACAGAACGACGTTGTTTAAACTTAATCAGCGATTCTTGAAATAAAACAAATTTACTTGTTAAACTTTTTCTGATTTTAAATTAAAGATGGCATTTCTTTTGACTGTTAAACATCAGAAGAACATCGATTGCTTCTCCCGAAGTAAGCGAACTTCAAAGTGCAGAATCAAAGTACTCCTTCTAAACCAGTTCACCTGAATGAAGGGATCAATTGTGTCAGAGACCTTGTTTTGTCTGACATCCTCGGCCGAGTTCTCATCTCCTAAGCCCGATCAACATAGCTCCCAATGGGACTATCTCTCTTAAGCAAGGCGGAATTGCTATTTTGAATCAACGGTACTTCTTCCCCCCGCGATGGCCGAGTATCCAATTGTGTTCATCTCTTAGTCTGTATGTTGTGTCTGTTTTGTCAGCACATACATACATACGTCATGCATTTTTTATTTGCATTCACATTTCATATTGCATCACTATCACTCTAGTCGGTCCTGTCCCCTAGTGGTAGAAGTCCTCTCAATCGAGTTGTCAGTTCTTGCCTCGTCAGGAAATACTGTGTCTGAACAACCTCGCTTCCAGTTAATTCTGGAAAGAAGTTGGTCCTTGACCACTTTGATAACTTGAACCTCTGAAAAGCCAGAGAAAACTTTCAATAAGCATCACTCTTCGCCATTGAAGATGATATCCTTGCTTTCCCGGATTAAGGAAAATCCACAGAGAAAGCCTCGTGATCAGAGATTCGGCAGCACGCCAGTTTTGCTCTGAAAAACCACTGATGAGAAGGTCATCGGCACCTCAAAATTAGATCCCATCATATGGCATTTCTCCGGGAAGATCCCGAGAAAAGTATGATGTAACCCCAAATGAAAACAGTCTCTCAAGAGACTCGCTTTCCCCAGTAGAATCGACAAATGGCGTCTCCAAAACAGAGAAGTGTATGTACCTCTACAACTCAGACGAATGGGTTCCCCAGCAAGTCTGACATCAAAACTTTTTCCACTCAAATGGCATCTCCCTAGGAAAATTCGGCGAGAAGTTTGAAGGAAAGCCGCTACGAATAGCGTCCCTTGTTAGTAAAGTTTATTGACAAAAGAAACTAAGACCAGTTCCTTGGTAGGAAACCAGGATCGAGGGGAAGTTTAAATCAGAAACTAAGACCAGTTCCTTGGTAGAAAACCAGGATCGAGGGGAAGTTTACTTCTGAAACTTAGACCAGTTCCTTGGTAGAAAACCAGGATCGAGGGGAAGTTTATATCAGAAACTAAGACCAGTTCCTTGGTAGAAAACCAGGATCGAGGGGAAGTTTAAATCAGAAACTAAGACCAGTTCCTTGGTAGGAAACCAGGATCGAGGGGAAGTTTATTTCTGAAACTTAGACCTGTTCCTTGGTAGGAGACCAGGATCGTGGGGAAGTTTACCTTTTCTAAGCATCATTGCTTAGCTAAAGAAGATGAATGCGTAAGCTACCATTCATAACCACCATCAAAATTTCGGATATTCCGATATTTAATCCTCTTGCACCCCGAATGCCCGAATCCCTTCGTCATTCACACCTTCGGGACCAAGAAGATTAAATAGGGGCATCTGTAATACCCCAAATTTTGACCACTTAGATTTCCCATCATTGTGAAAATCATCATCACAATATGGATGAACCATCATGCTTCATCAGTCTCCCCAAAGATGGGTGAGCATCCAATACAATCAAAATTAGGGTTTCAAGCCCTCTCTGAGTGCTTAGACAAAGGATCAATCAAGAAATGACATGATCTTCAACTTGTCTAATCTCTAAAACATCCTCAAAGGATCAAAAGGACTCCCACTTCAAGGATTAAGCACAAGGATGCTCCCTTCTAGGTGGATCAAGCCTCAAGATCGCCAGTGTCACCAAATTAGGGTTTTGGTCGACCAGGGCCTCCAGATGGAAAATTTTCATCTGGGCACAAGGCAATGATCCAAAACATGACCTAATATACTTCATGGAACCTCATGAACCCATGCATCAAGTCAATTTTGCCTCAGGGGATGCATTCATCAAAAATCAGGAATTAGGGTTTCTTGACCTAATTCACCCCTAAGTTGACTTTTGGGACAAACCATGAGCCAAGACCTCAAGACATGATTTGAGGGTCTCTAATATACCATATTGATCCATTTGGAACAATGGATTGATCCAATAAGTTTAATCAACAAGTCTCAATTTCATCTGCACCACAATTAGGGTTTTAAGAGAAAAGTCAACTGTAACTTTGACTTTTGACCAGGACATGCTCCCAAACCCTAATACATGATTGAATATACCCTATGACACCCATGGAACATGTCCATCAAGTTTGATTTAGGTCAAGGACATGATTTCCTGAAGAATTGCACAGTTTGGAATTCATCTGATAAAAAGTCAACTGTGCACAAAAGTCAACTTTGACTTTTTGAGATTTTTCACCAAAATGGATTTTTAACCCTAAAATGATGTTAATGTATGATTTGAATCATCATTCATCAATAAAAATCAAGAAAAGTGAGATAACTTGTAAAAGGGGTAACCATAAAACTTAGAAATTTTTCTAAGTTAAAAATAAAGTGGCAAAGGTGCCAACTTTGGAGGACCATAACTCCTAAACCACAAGGCCATTTTTTCTCATCCAAAGAAGGATTTGTAGCCCTCATTATCACCTACAAAAACTTCAACTACAAGTCATTCCAATTCATTAAGGATTTTGAGTTATGGAGTGCTCAAAGTGGCTGAAAAGTGAAAATGTCACTTTTTCCAACACTTAGTGAAATTTTCACTAAGTCAGATTCTGCCTCACTTTTTGCCAAATGTAGGGGGATTTTTCACTTGGAATCAAAAGAGATCAAAACCAAACTTGTTCAAACAGTTGTTGTATCATGTAAGAGCTTTCCAAAATGGCCAAGAACATTGTCAAATTCAACCTACACCATGAGATACAACATTGCCAAGTTGCCTTGCTGAAATCTGTCAAGGCAAGGCAGAATTTGCAACTTTGGTCGATTTTCCAAAATCAGCCAAATTCAATTGCTCCTATCCACTTGGACACCTCAGAGGATTGAATCTAAAGGGGACAATCACTAAGCCAAGCCTCCAAAGTCCATGGAACAAGAAATAGCATGTTGAACCTAGAATGGCCAAAATAGGGACAAGACTTCAAATTTGGAATGAGGCATTCAATGAAACCATCAAGGTGGCATGGACTGAGCCATTCTCATCTGAAATCAGTCAAGACTTATCCAAGACCAAGGGAACCAAATCTCTGTGCCCTAACCTCTAGTCAATGGCTAGAGGAGACTTGGATTTTCATTTGCCAACATTGGCCAAACCTACTTACCAGCTGCCATGCACTATTCCTTGCAAAACAAACTTGCTCTACTATAAATAGAGCTCAATTGTGGCCAGTTTGAGTACACCAAAGCCATCTAACAGATGCTTTCCTCAAAATCTCTTCTTTCACTCCAATTTTGCCTTCTAAGGCAAGTCACTATCGGGTTTTGAGTTTGAGAGCAATTCCAATCAAACCAATCACTCACACACCTCACATACATCACATATAAGCTGATCAAACACTTAGATTACTTCTGAAACATCAATTTCACAAAATCACCAGCTGGTTGCTCAAGGTTTTAACCAAAGTGCAGCTGAGGTACCAGAAAAATGATCCAGCCAATTTCAATCAAGTCCAACCATCCAAACACAATCCATAGGGTGTAGGGAAGTTGTTCAGATCATCACCACTCATCTGTAACACCTCCAAATCAAAAATCACTTTGAACTTGCTGTCACGACTTGGAGGTAAGCACATACTTGGTCATCTCTCAATCTATGCATATTTCCTCGCACAATAATTTGGCCATATGTTCATAATCATGCATGGAATGTTTTCCCTCAATTAATTGCATTGTTTGAATCGTGTATCAAAAATCCTAGCCTTCATGCAGAAATTAGGGTTCTTGAGGTCTCTTCGTGATTTCTTGTTGTATGTTTAATTTAAATGAAATTTAAGTACATAGACATGATCGTGAGGTTGAGGCGAGCATAATGATATGTGGATTGCATGATATGATTACGTATTCATGGAGATTGGATAGAAAATGCAAATCTGAGAAACCAAGAACACGCGCGTGTTCTTCAGCTTGTTCTTGGCGCCATTTTTAGAAATTCAAATATTTGAATTTTGTGATTTTGTTTAATTGATTCAAAAATTAATTTCTCTCTGAGTTTTAATGATTTTGAGTTTATTCTTTTTTTAATAATTCACAAAAATGTTAAAATATTTTATTTTCACAAAAAATCTCAAAAATATTATTTATTTCATATAATTGATATTTTTGCAAAGAATTAATATTTTAATTGTTTTTGACATTTTAAATATTTTTTCTACATTGATTTTGCAACTTTTAATGCTTTCTAATTATTTTGTAGGTCAATACTTAATTTTTGAAGCATTAATCCAAGATCACAATTTGTTTTTCATGTGTTAAACAATTTTTGATCATTTTAATTGAATTTTTATTCAATTAAATACATTTTGAAAACAAATTAGGGTTTTGGATTAATTCAACCCTCATAAATCATTTTCAAAACTTTTTGGGCCTCTTGAGAGAGTGTAAGACCCGTCCCCCCTTGTACAAAAACATTTTGGGCCTCACTCATTGTATAAGTCCCTCTGTATAAGTAAACGGCGCGATCGTCGCCCGTTTAAAAATAAAAATCATCTGGGCCTCTCCTCGAGCTATAAGACCCATTCAAAACTTTTGGGCCTCTATTAGAGTGTAAGACCCAATCCCCCTTTTAACCAAAACATTTTGGGCCTCACTTATTGTATAAGTCCCTCTGCGTTAAAAGAAAACCTCGGCGCGATCGCCATTTTTAAACGAAAAATCATTTGGGCCTACCCTCGTGTTATAAGCCCCTCTCTTTTCTTTAAACCTTTTTTGGGCCTCTTGAGAGAGTGTAAGACCCATCCCTTTGTACAGAAAACCTTTTTGGGCCTCAGTCACTTGTATAAGTCCCGCTGTACAAAGTCCAACAGTGCGCTCACTGATAAAACCTTGGGCCTCTCCTTGAGCTGTAAGCCCCAAATCTTTCTTTTTCAAAGCACTTTCTCCTTTGATTTTGAATATACAGTTGTTTTCAATCTTTCTTTGTTGAACAACTAACCACACAGCATGGAAGCACTACAACCGAGTAAGTGGTTATCGCTTTCATTTACTGCTTTCATATTATAAACTGTATTGTGGGGCTGTTCACTGTAAGTCTCCTTTCATAAACTCATATCTACTGTGTAATAATAGTATAGATATTTCGAGTTTCCCCGGCAACTACGTCTAGAACTAGGTGACGCCGTTTCATTTATTCATAGAAATAGACGCCTAGATCCCCAATAGGAGCACCAGATACAGTCTTTTCTTCGGCTGTCCTCCTTAGGAATCGTCAAGAAGCTCTACTCCCCAAGATGAATGTATTCTCCGTGAATGGCATCTTTGAGTTTCTTCCAAATTCTCGAACTTTCCTGACTTGATCTATTCCTTGTGGATAGCTTGCCTTGAATGTCTCGGGGTTTGGGTACCCACTACGGTCATAATCTTGGACCTTAACTAAGGAACCCTCTTTAAAAGCTAAAAATCGCTGGATAGTAAACCTCGCACGTTTACCAGTGGTTTTTATCTTTAAAAGAGTTATCTCCCCTAATGGAAAGGAGATGATAGACCTACGGGCTTCTTAAAAGCATCGGCCTCCTCTTGGGCATTATTCAAGGACACTACGGCTTCTTAGAAGTATTCACAGCCTCCTCTTAGGCTTCGTATAATGATTTCTTCCTTCGGGAATGATAGCCTCCTCTTGGGGTTCGTACAAGGACCCGTAGGCTTCTTAAAAGTTTCCAGCCTCCTCTTGGGCTTCGTACAAATTGTCCCGACGACCTCCTAGAGGTATAGGAACAGAACCTAGTCATCCTCATAGAACAGTCCTTTCATAGAGTCTACTACTGTTTCTCAAAGCATAGTACAAAAGAAAAAAACTCTAGACTTGGACAGTCTAACTTCCTTGAGTCTCAAAGACATTCTCAAGTGACCCCTTCGTTAAATAGGAAGGAAACCCGCAGACTCGGACAGTCTCAATACCCTTTGGATTTCCCGTTTCCTCAAAGAGAAGGAAATATCCCTGATCCTCAGATCAAATCCCTGAGTACAGTGTTGCTCATATAAGAACTGATTTTCCCTCTTAAAATCAGTATATTGGATCTGTCACTCAACTGAAACAAACCTTTAGCCTCCATCTCGGGCTTCGTACGAGATACAAAAACACTCTCTTGTTGAGTATCAAAGACTCCCTCGTAGAGTCAAACAAACAATAGCCTCTATCTCGGGCTTCGTACGAGACACAAAGACTCTATTGTCGGGTCAAAAACTTTTAGCCTCTCTCTCGGGCTTTATACGAGACACAAAATAGCCTCCTCTTAGGCTTTGTATAATGATTTTCCTAGCGGAAATTAGCCTCCTCTTAGGCTTTTGTATAAGAAAACCACTGGTTGATCCAATCAACCTTTTAGCATCAAAGCTGTGCCTCGTTCACAGTACACAAACATCAACAACTTCTTTCCTTTCATCTAATCGCTGTAAGCGGCAAGCCTCTGGATCATCTATATCCATGCCACTGTCCCTCTTTTAGCATGAGAAATTCCTAAGGAAAGATGGCATTGCTCTACACTGAGTTAAAGTCTTCTCCTTTAGGTTAAAACCCTTTCTTCGGAAATTATGGCATTGCTCAGATCCGTGTATCCCAATTAAAGTAATTCTCCTTCCCCCCCTTTAGAGATGACAAATTCTCTCTAAAGTCGAGGTCTTTCAGCTTCACGTCTTGGGCTTTGAACAAGACACAAATAGACATTTCAGCTCCACATCTTGGGCTTTGAACAAGATACAAACCACCTTTCGCTTCACGTCTTGGGC
This sequence comes from Lathyrus tuberosus, assembly GCA_022829125.1. Classification (NCBI taxonomy): domain Eukaryota; kingdom Viridiplantae; phylum Streptophyta; class Magnoliopsida; order Fabales; family Fabaceae; genus Lathyrus; species Lathyrus tuberosus. The sequence goes on from JALAZF010000879.1 coordinate 660,397, forward strand.
TTTGAACAAGACACCAAAACACCCATTTCCTCCCATAGAATAGGAGGAACTACGAACGCTCTGATTTCCCTGTTTCGGTAAACGGGAATACGTAGGCATAAGATTGAAAGAAAAATCTTAGCGAGCACAATCAACAAAAAACCTAAATCCCATATCTTCATCAATCAAAAATCAGTATTTCAAAAGCATCAGTCCTAACATCCTAATCCTTGTTCCCCGCCAGAAACCTTCTGCCCAGGTAAAAAAAGAAAGAAAACAGTACTGGCGAAAATACAAATAACCAGTACAAAGGCCCCCCCCACATTGATAGCATCCGTAACCTAACAGACCGCTGTTTAAACTCAGTATGCAAGCAGGGTTAATTGGAGACATCTATTTCCCTTCCTTATTCAGCTCACAATAGGATAAAAAATGAATCGACCTGTAGTTTAAGCTCAAACCGCAGAGAGCGACCAGCGCTTAAAAACCGCGTCCAAAATCGCTCGCTACACACAGCTGCCAACTCTAAATCATGGTTAGGGTAATTCACCTCATGAACCCTCAATTGTCTCGAAGCATAAGCAACAACTCGACCATTCTGGATCAATACTCCACCAAGAGCCATCTTCGACGCATCACAATATACCACAAAAGATTCATTCAGATTAGGCAAAATTAACACTAGAGCGGTCGTCAAACTCTTCTTTAATTCCATAAAACTCTCTTCACAAGCTACATCCCACACAAAAGCTTGACTCTTTCGATTTAGCTGAGTCAAGGGTAATGCCAACTTAGAAAAACCCTTGATAAACTTGTGGTAATAACATGCCAATCCAAGGAAACTTCGTATCTCAGTAGCAGACTTCGGAGTCTCCCATTGTAACACAACATCAATCATAGAAGGATCCACATCAATCCTACCACTTGAAATCACATGTCCAAGAAGTTCCTTCAACCAAAACTCACACTTTGACAATTTTGCGTACAACTTCTTCTCCTTCAACACTTGCAACACAGTCCTCAAATGCTCAGCATGCTCTTCTTCAGACTTAGAGTATATCAGAATATCATCGATGAAAACCATAACAAACTTATCCAAATACTCATGAAAAATCTGATTCATATACTCCATGAACACACCAGGTGCATTAGATACACCAAACTGCATCACAGTGTATTCATAGTGACCATGCCTCGTCCTGAAAGTTGTCTTCGGAATATCATCAGGCTTAACACGAATCTGATGATAACCACACCTCAAATCAATCTTACTAAACACACAAGCGCCTATCAACTGATCCATTAAATCGTCGATTCTCGAAAGTGGATATTTGTTCTTGATAGTCACTTTATTCAACTGTCGATAATCAACACACGACCTCATGCTTTCGTCCTTCTTCTTCACTAACAACACATGAGCACCCCACAGAGAAACACTTGGTCGAACAAACTTCTTCTCGAGCAATTCTTCTAGTTGCTTCTTCAATTCACTTAACTCAAAAGCGGACATCCGGTAAGGAGCCATTGACACTGGACTCGTACCTGGTATTAAGTCCACTGCAAACTCTACTTCACGTTCTGGAGGAAAATCACTTATGTCGTCTAGAAACACATCTGGAAATTCACAGACAACATGTAATTCGACACTCGCAGCTTCAAGATCAACTTGCAACGCTGCAAACATTGCAGACACCAATGCTTCATCTTCTAGAAGTTCGTCTACTTTCTTAGCAGATAAGAACATCAACTCTCAATTATCACCAAGCTCAGGAAACTCTACAGTCTTGTTATAACAATTGATATGAACATGGTTGAACTCCAACCAGTTCATCCCAAGGATTACATCGATTTGGTGCAAGGGTAAACACACCAAATCCATCATAAACTCATTCCAAAAATCATTAAAGGACATCTCACACACACAAAGGTTGTAGTAACAGAACCATTAGTTGGAGTTTCTATTACCATATTACCATTCATATCAGACAATTTCAAACCCAATTTATTAGCACATTCAAGTGAGATAAACGATTGAGTAACACCAGTATCAATAATAGCGACCAACTCAACATTATTAATAAAACAAGTACCTCGAATCAGGTTGTCTTTCTATGGTACTTCTGCACTACTCAAAGCAAACACTCTGCCATTGGTCTGAGCGGCAGTAGCAGTCTTCTTCGGTTTCTGACACTGGTTACTAATGTGACCTTTCTCACCATAATTGAAATAGGTTGGACCATCATCCTTGCAATCAGTAGCTCTATGACCCTTCTTACCACATCTGTAAAACCTCAACACACTATTGGTGCAAACATCAGCACGATGACCTTGCTCGCCACACCTGTAACACTTCCCCGAAGCGGGAGCTCCTCCCCCACTTGCCTTTTTCCCATTTGAAGCCTTCTGCTTCCCTTTTTCAGCTGAAGTCGTATAAGGTTTCCCCCTATACTGCTCTTTCTTCTCACTCAACTGCTTGTAGTGAGCAGACCGAGCTCGGCTATCCTCATCGTATATTCTACTCTTATCCACCAACTCAGCATACCTGTGAATCTGTTGGTACCCAATATCCTGCTTGATCTCTGGTCTCAGCCCATTCTCAAACTTAAGGCACTTGGACATCTCAGCATCAACACGGTTGTAGTGAGGACAGAACTTCACCAGCGCCTCAAACTTCGCAGCATACTCTGCCACAGTCATGTCTCCTTGTTTTAGCTTAAGGAATTCTACCTCTCTTTTGCCACGAGAATCCTCTGGAAAATACTTTCCCATAAATTCCTACTTGAACACATCTCAGGTTATCACAATGCCAACATCTTCCAGTCTCTGACGAGTGTTACCCACCAATCCTCAGCCTCTTCTGACAGCATATGAGTTCCAAACTGAACTTGTTGCGCGTCAGTATACCCCATCACCCAGAAGATCATCTCGATCGCCTTTAGGCACTTGTGTGCACTTGTTTGGTCATGAGTACCCATAAAAGTCGGCAGATTATTCCTCTGAAACTTTCCCAAAGAACGAAACTCATCCGAAACTCCACCATTCGAATTGTTCTGCACACTCTGAGCCACCACCTGAGCAATTGATTCCAGCGCATCAGCAATAGCACGGTCATTTCTTCCAGCCATCCTGCACACCACTAACAAGGTAAGAAGAAACAAAACATCGACAGTGTACACATACTCGTCGACTGACAGGGGACTGACATCATGTAAAACCTCGCCGGACAGACCGACCTGCTCTGATACCACTAATGTAACACCCTTTTCTACCCAGCAAACATCACGAATAAAAACAACTATTTAATCAAAGTAGGGTCCCAAAAAGGGCATCACATGTCGTCACAAAACATCATAATACCCACCTGTCCCGTAACACGGGTTTTACCATCTTGAAATCATTTAAACATCACACAGCGGAAATTAAAATTCAAAGAAACGCTTTTATAATCCAAAACTTCTCAAAATAAAACTCATGAAAGCATCATGTCAAGAAAACCAGAGAACGTAAATCGTTCGACTCAAACGCCCCGACCCGATGTTACATATCAGAGCAAGACCCTTTAATCAACGAAGAAATCAAAATACTTCAAAAATGCTAAATCTTCATGCGCCAAGAAAGCTAAGCCTGATCACCTGCACGTTACCCACGTGGAGGCAACATTCAAACAGGTAGGGTGAGTAATCACGTATATGTGTATATATATATATATATATATATATATATATATATATATATATATATATATAAGTAAAAGATAAAGCACAAGCACCACATCATCAAATAATTCACAACGTCAAGAAATACATCAATCACATCAATATAATGCAAAGCCACACAATATGCAATGCAACATCATAGACTCATGCATGTGGTACCAATTCGTCATGTTTGGAATGGTTATCATTTGGTAACATGCATGAAAAATCATGATTTGCACAAAATTCTATTGCATGTGTCGACACATTCGTGTTTCGTGTCGGCACATGTACTGCTGTTTTAAATCCTGTGGCCTCTATTTGTATGTGTCGGCTCATCCTTCTTTTTGTGTCGACACATTCTGCATAACTCACTCTATGGGTCGACACATGTGTTTCGTGTCGGCACATGTGCTATCATTTTAAAGCCAAAACTATCTGTTTCTTTGTGCCGACTCAAAGACCTCATATAGGTCGACCTGTGTCATTACATGAGTCAACTCATGACATGCTACAGATCGACACATGCGTCAATGTTCACCATCATGTGTTAGCACATGACTTGCATGTGTCGACACATACTGAACTAAATTTCAAAAATCTGTTTTCTTGTTGATTTTCTAGGTTTTTCTTTTGCCTCCAAGTCTCACACCTATATATACTTCATACATGCATATTTTTCAACTCGATGAAACTATAAACACTTAATTGATTTATCTTCATCTTCAACATTGACCTTATGCATACACACAAACTAAGTACACATAATCATTCATAGTTTGGGTGTCATCTAGACTCGGTTGATAACGTTCAATTTAGGTTGGCTGTAACCTAAGATTAGGTTGAGAATCAATGGGGTGTCATTGGAAAAATCGTGAGAATTTTCACCTCAAGATCAAATGAAGATTTGAGGGTTTTTGACAAGGTTATGCACATATTGGATTCGACTGAGTGAAGACCTTGAAGAACGGGTGGTTCTTGCAAGCCTAGTAGTGCGAGACGGTGAATCGTTTGATAATCTCAGGGTACAACAATTCGCAATTCTGGATTCGGCCGAGTGAACTCTTTGAAGAACGAGGATTTTTTAAAATTAGTAGCAAGGGACGGTGGATTGATTTGGTTTGTTGAGGGCTTGATCTAGCTCCATCAAGCGAAGGGAATTTTGTTGGATCATCATCAAACATAGGGTTTGTAGGATTCGATTGCAACATTTCTCTTATAAACGAATCTTTTGCAATAGTAAGATTGATATCTGAATTCCATTTGGAATTGGGTGTCACACCCTAATTTTTGACCCTAAGATCCCTTTTCTTTTTGCATAGCATCTTTAGGTCATGCGGTCTTATGTGGGCGTGTTTATTACGACTAACCAGCTTGTGCAGGTGCATTAAGTTTCAAGTAAAGATGGTACTCATTCTCTCAGTCAAGTACTTCAAGACGTGACCAACGGACTTTGAATCAAAAGGTCCTAGGGTTTTCTACTGGTCATTTTACTCAGAATTTCTCAGAAGCTTCAGTGCATCCCCCAAGAAGGATTATGGTTTTATTTTCGTTGGTGTTGAATATGGTCGCTTGAAGACTGGTTAAGGTTCATGGCAAGTGGTATTACGAGTTGTACCCTTATGGTTCTTGTGCCAAGTTCATCATCATATAAATCTTTGATTATGACAAGGATCAAGCTTAATTCAAGAACGACTTTGTCTTCATCCATGAGGTTGGACCAGTTTTTGTTTCCTCCGGATCTTAAGATCGTGAGCATTATGCTTTGAAGTGGTAAAGCCTGGATAAAAAAGTCTCAAATCAAGTTTATGTTAGAAGTTCTCAAAGTGAAATTTAAGACTCATGTTCTTTACAAAAGCTCAAACGGATCTCAAGATTCATTGTTGATTCCATCACAAGTTCAAGTATGAAGTTTACGCTTCAATTTTAAAATTCAATCATGGTTTGCAATTTAGATTCATAAGTTCAAGAACCTCATAGATAAGGCCATTGAAGAACTCAATAACTTCTACATCGAGGCATTTGTACTATATTGTTTAACTGTCGTGTTGAAATTCATGATTCACAACCAATTTTTGTTCGCGCTTGAAGTTGGGACCAGTTACTGCCATCACAATTTTCAACCTTTACATGTGATCTTCCGGTTGCTCGGTTGCTGCACTTTCATTTTCTTCCCCACAAAAGGAGTTATACTTTTGACTGACTAATTATTTATCATTTTGACAACGACATTAGTGAGAGAAGTTTGGGTAACAGTCATGGTCAATTATCCTTTTGCAAACATTTGGTTTTGAATGATAGTTAAGTTAATGTCTGAAGTTGGTACACTGAGCTTTTATCCTAGGACTTCGCCAGAACTTTTCTTCTTATTGTTACCTTTGCGCAGGATTAGTGAAGGATTGTTTGGATAAGTTATAATATTATGTTGTCATGCAATGTATCAACATGGTTTTATATCTCAAATATTATACAAACTCCATTAAACCATTGTTTTAGTGGTAGTGTTTTGTTTTCACAAAAGAAAAGAGAGTATTCAATGCCTACACTTTTTTTAGGTAATAGGTTCAACAATGGAATCAAATGTACATTGGTATTTCAGAAGATAGAAATAATCGAATCAAGTTCATGGGGTTTACTACCCACCAGCACAATCTTGCTGTTAGCACCAGGATAGATTCTACAAGTTCTCCACGTTTGTTCCATACTTCACCTTAACCACATGGACCTACCCACCGCTACAAACGAAATAAGCCGCGAGCTGCCATTTCAAAACAATCCCAAACGCAGTTAACCAAAGATAAAAATCACAAACACACAATAGGAAAGGATACAAAGAATTCATGAGTTTATCAACAACCATCAAACATGATTAAATCGAGATCGAGCACCGAAGAAAAGTCCTCAAACGATCACAACATGCCTCGTTGAACAATAATGAATATGCAGGAAGACATGGTTTCAACAATTGAATACTTACCAGGATTGAAAGATGAAACTATACCAAGTGTGCACCACACGAGTTCACCGTCAATTCTAAAAACCAGAAACAACCTGCATCATCACACTAAAAGAAATTCGGGATTTCAAAATGCTTTCATGCTACGGTATTCTAGCAACAATCGTCGGTATATACTTGAAGCAAAATAAAATCAGGTTTGTATGGAATCAAAGAAGAAAACCTTTTGCAGTTTGAATCACAGTTGTTATGGACAATTTCGCCATCGATAGTTCCGATATTCACAAGACACCATTTCCATTATCTTGGATGCTACCCTCCTTTTGATGCTAATTTGCTCACCTGCAATCATCTATTAATCATTACTTGAGGACAACATCATCTAGAATAAACACAAGTTTATCTCAAGGTTTGCTTTAAGATTTATTACAAACCGTGATACCTAACAACCACAATGTTCAGTGTTGTTGGTCTTGATGTGCTGTTGCGAATCTCTCGATACTATAAAGGTTCGTTCCATCCCGCTCAATACAGAGGAGCACTTTCCTGCACAAATTGAAGACAACATTAATTTCCAAACAAGATAGGATGAAATTGTTCTGACTATCACATAACACATTGCAATCTCAGTATTAACTCCAAATTTGAAAGCATCAGCAAGACCTGTGATCGCATAACAAATGTATTTTGAGTAGGCATTTCCGAAACCGACACAAACATAATGAAATCAAAATGAAAACTCGTTTTTACCTCATGCTGGACATACGATTTGTCGACTCCAATACTCCTCAAGAAAGTTGGAAAGGGCAAGGAAGCCGACTTCATGTATGACGTTGAATTCCAAGAGAGTGATATGAAGTGGGACAAGCCTTTAGATACTGCTTTGAAAAAATACTTACGAGCATCAGTTGAAATCGTCAGTTGCATTCTGAATTCGTTACGAACCTGATAAATCAAAAAGGAAATTCACTAAGTCATGAACCACCAAAATCGATTTGTTTCTTGCCAAGGCAATCCACAGACACGAAATACAAGTATCATTTCACGGTTAGATGGCATCAAGGGAATCAAGGAATCAAATAATTGAAAAATGGAAATATTTTCACTCAAGGATACTCCCTTTCCTAAACCAAAACCTAAGCATTCGCAATCAAGACATTCATGACAATTCCCAAACATGTTTAAGACAAATCCCAGTTCTTTCCAAAATAATCCAAACATGTTCAAACTTGAAATGGAAACATCATTACTGTACAATCAATAATTCATCAATTGATAGCAATTACTTTGAGTCTATAAAAGGAGGAGGGACATGACATCACAGGAAAAGCAGACGCATAGAAAAAACAGTAGAGAGAAACCATAAATATTCACAAAAGGTTTTCACACGCATCATTGCAGAGATATTCACGGAAGAAAGTTCACACAAACACCGAAATCCACACAGAAATTTCACAGTATCATTCACAGAAAAATCGGAAGAGGAGAACCATACGCATACACACATACAGTACCATAATACCAAAGCATATGCAACAAGCAATTGAAGCATCACGCACATGTATTGCAGAGGAAACAAGAGCATTACATAAAGTCATCAACAATTGGCAACAACATAGCAACACGCATCGATACACATCAAGAAAACCAGCAGATGGTCATACACACTGATACGAGATTGGGCAGTAATATACACACGCATCATTGTAGGGATTCACACAAACATCGCAAACACACAAATTGAAGAACACAACAACACAATGGCACACGGAAGACAAAAAGACGCGCAGCAGCAAGCAAAAGATTGAGCCACATACATTCGCACCAACACACACCTTGCAGAAGAATCAAGAGTAACAACAATATTGCACCCGCATACGCATATCAAAGATTGAAAGGGCAGAGTAACGAAATAACTGGAAATTATCAACGATCGAACCGCCAAACCTTTTGAAAATTATACCCGGAGAAGAAGAAGAAATCCAATGAATTTAGAGGTGAAGAATTGAAGACTTGGTATTTTCGTTCCCTTCGCTTCCGGATCCGTTGAATACGCTATTGCCCAGGTCAGTGCACATTTGAACTCGTCATTATCATTACATTTATCCACTGCTGCGACGAACTCGGTGCCGGAGGGACCAAACCCCTAAGGTTTGGATCCCCTCGTTGCCTTTGCGCCCTTGAATCAGTGGGGGTTACTTTAGGGTTCCGGTTCCTTTTCTGTTATGCTCGATTCGAATTATGGTAAAATTGGGAGGAAGTAAATTAGGGTTTGGATAGAGCAGGAAGAGGCGTTTAGTTTAATGTAGTATTGGGGGCGGATGCGGGCTCTTGCCGTTGCTAGGATAACTCCGGCGAGTGTGTTTGGCAGAGGGAAAGTTTAAGAGGAAAAGCGAACCATTCGCGGCGTGAGGGGAGTAAGCTTCCGCGAGCGTAGGTTGAGGAAAAATTATTGTTGTTCATACACCGTTCTGATCCTACGTGCGAGTACCCACAACCCTTACCGTGCATCCTCGGCTTGAACCCCTGATCAGAGTCAACCGTTTTGACTCTATCTGATCAAACGGCTGCGCTCCAATATAACCGGGGGTCCACGATGGACTCCCCCTCCTTTTTTGTCTCCGTTAACTTCTTTTATATTTAAAACATAACTTTTTTATATATTAAAAAATAACTTCTCTTTTACATTAAAATATCACTTCTTTTATATTAAAATATAACCTTGTTTTATAAACTCTTTTTAATAATATTAAGACTAGGCTTTTTTAATAAAATAAAACTTTTTAAATAATAGAAAATGAACCCTTTTAAATCATAATTTTTGTAATAACAATAACCCTTTTCAATTTATTTAAAAGCTTTTATTTAATGATTTAATTAATTATTATTTTCTATTTAGCCCAATTTTATCAATTGATATAATCTAGTATATTTTCTCCATCTTATTTTTAAAATAGATTGGTTCTCAATTTTTGTTCATCATCTCTTTTAAATTTATAATTTGATAATTATAATTAACTATAATTTAATCATATTTTTGTATTGCCCAAGTGATTAGAATGACTATTTAATCAAATATTTAAAATCGATATTGATCTCTTTTACGGTTAATCGTTAATATATTTATAATCTTAAATAAAACTAAAAGAACCTCATCCGTGAGTCATGTTGAGTATCTTCGTACCCTTGTGTGCTTGTGCGTTTTCAGTCTTATATGTGTTTGACATGGTATATATTCATGATATGATAAATTGGTTGAACATTATATTGCATGATTTTATGCTTAACGCTTTTATCTATACTCTTATATAATATAATTGCATGTATCTCTATCCAAGGGAAGAACCCATGTATGACTATCATGTCGTGCGTCGTGCATGTTGCATATCATCTGCACTTATTATACTCCCCTCTTAGTGGCTTTTATGCCCTTTTAAGATAAATATCCTTAGATAACTACTTTAAGATAGTTCCTTAGGTTAGTCCCCCCTAAGTTAATTAAACAACTTAGTTCCCTGATTCTCCCTACAAGAGAATTAGATGTGAGTCATCTCTAGATGAGATATACATCTCCTACCCCACAATATAGTCAAGATGTGGACTCTTTTTCCACTTAGGAGAGGTATGTATCATACTCGTCGATTTCAAGATCGTGCATGAGACAGTGAGTATAACTCTCACCTTGGATTTGTTCTTCTCTTTCTTTGAGCTTAAAGGATTCGACAAGGGAGGATGGATTTCCCTTAATGGACTCCCAGGAAAAAGCTTTCTTCAAGTTTATACCACCAACTATGGAGGATTCAAAGAATAATTTCTTCGTGTGAGAGGTGGGAACAGATGTCCTGAGGTAATATATGTGTTGGATGGGAGTCATCGCTTTCTAATTTACTGGACAGACCATTCGGTACTTGTGTTCGGGTTTGATTATGATAAATTGAACGCCCTGGAGATCCAGGCCTTGGCCATTTTAGACGCATTTCGGGTGATAAAGGTCTGAGACTTAATGAGTATGGTTGAAGATCCAGACCAAATTTCTAACTTTATGGGTAATTTTTATAAATCTTATCGTATTTTAGCTGATTGTCTATGTCGATCTACTGAATCTTTTCCTTGTTCCTTTTTTCCACCCAAGATGATAAATTTAAAACTGAAGGAGCAAAGGAAGCTGATAGTTGAGGCGAGCGCGAAACGAGGGGATCAATCTACTGATAAGACAGACATGTCCGACATTCAAACCCGAGCTATCAAGAAATGGAAAGTAGACACTGGAAAAGTAGCCCCAAGCATCTCCGAGCCCTAAGGCTCTACCATTCCTCCTTCTGGTGGCTCGAAGCCAGGCTACCCTAAGAAGATGAAAATCCTTATGAGCGATACGGTCTGTGTTGTGGATTGGGAAGTCTCTACCTTAATGCAGGAAGTCGGCGGTAGTGATCCGCTGTCGCACATGGGTCAAAAACGAGTTTTTAAAAGTAGTAACGGGAAGCGATTCGGATGTCGTATCGCAAGGACTCTTATATAAGTATTAACCGACTAATAACAATTAGAGGGTTGTTTAGGTTTCAGTTCGATTACTAAAGTAAGGAGAAAAAAGTGATTAAAATAAGTAATTATGAAAATAAGTTAACTAAACCAATTGTTCGGCCAAATATCACCTCTATCTAATTTTCAGCATGCTTAGAACATTGGTTTTGTTTCCATTCTTATTCTGCCTAAGTCACATTTGTAATTGCTTCTAACAATAATAATTGTTACTCTAACAATACTAATGACTGCTTTTACACTCTGTAACAGTTACAAATAACATTTATAAGGGTTGTTCCTATGCCCGCAACGACTACTTGACAGAATATAACAGCCACATTTAGTTTTAGCTTCTAACAATTCTTAAGGTCTAACACTAACTACATGATGAAACTTGGCAAAAATGTTCAGTTTGTAAAAATGTTATGTTTTATTTTCATCTCTCAATCCCTATATTTTGGAATCTAAGTGTGATATCATGCTTAGAATTCCATTTAATTTTAATTTCAGGTAACCACTCTCAATATTGAAATCGTTAGAGCATTAGCTTGAGGTAGTTTCGTATCTATTGCAATCTTTAGTTTCCTGTTGGATTGGATGAAAACATTGGTTATTTATCTTTAGTTTTGAGCTTTTTTGCTACCATGTAGTCAGTTGATCATAAGTAATCAGCATGACTACATCTAACCTTTTTCTGTCATATCAAGATTTGTCTCATGTGTAAGCTGTAATTGTGGGAAATTCCTAATTGCAACTATTTGTTACTTTTACTTCACCATTTTTTTGGCTTCAAACTCTATACAAAGAAAGTATTGAAATTCATTATTCTATTTTTTTTCTTTGCAGAGAGCATTCCTTCGGTTGAAATGTCAACTTTCTCATGTGGATGGATCACTGATGAAAGACACGTTAGTAAACTCTTAACTAAATATATGTTGGATCGTATTCATTAAAAATGGATTATAGTCTTGTTTTGTCTTCCTTTTCAGCTAAAGTTAGTATTCTGAGTTCATATTCAACATGTGTAGATATCTTTAGCTGATTTGTCTCATGTGGCTAGGGCTATTGATTATGGTTTTATACCTTTTAAGATTTAATTCTTCACTTTATAAAACTTTTTCGAAACTTTTTAGTAACTTTTTAACACTCTTGTGACCTTTCCTTGTTGCATTTTATTATTTCTCTTTTTAAGAAAAAAAACTTGGTCTTTCTTTCTATATAAATCTGAATGAAGTTAGTGTTTACTTATGCACTTAAATTTTTTTCCCTTTGAACTTGGCTTTGACGGTTCATATTTGTGTAACTGTTTTTCTTTATTTTCTATATTCACGTCGAATGATATAAGTTTCATTGCAATTTGTCTAGGTTCTGCATGGAGATGCGGTGCTTGATGAGATTCAGGTAGAAACTTGGTCTATTAAGTTTTATTGTTCATTAATAACAAAAATTGTAGTATTTTGATTGTTTCTAAGATCTACATTTTCAGGGATGCACTATTTTGAGTGGAGATGTCATCATAAGTCATCTTGCAGCATACTCAAAGCCTAAATATGTTATTTTCTTGGTATCCTTCATATGTCATGTATATCCATTTTTGTTCTTGAATTGCTACAAAATATAAAAGCACTTTTGAAATATACCAAGCCAAATAGTCTTCTTGTGAGTATAAGTAATGAACATCTCGATAATCTATATATTGCTAACATGCAGTTACTTTTTGCTCTAGGTTAAATATGTTCCAAAGATGCGGTTAGATTTTAAAGATTGTATTAATATGCTAGATAGATTTACAAAACCACAATCTCAAATTATCTTGGATCAAAGTATCTTAAACAACATGCTATACAACTTACATATCTTATATCTTAAATATTAGAAGTTATTGTGAATGTTTTCATTAATCATAAATGAAAGACATGTACATAGAGTTCATGATTGGCCGTCAACAGAAACTGATGGGATAAACTTTCAAGAATCACAGTTGTTGCTGAAGATGGAAGCTAGTCATTCATGAAACCCAAGTTACAAAATTCTAGTAAACAGACTTAGACTTGGTTTGGATAAACTTCTCTGAAAATACTAATAAAAAATAGAATATTGAAAGTATCTTTTGATGATCAAGTTTTGTGAATTTCAATTTCTAGTAGAAGTTGAAAAATTAGTTACTGTATCATAATTTTCTTACAAGTTTTCTCATTTAATTTCTCTATAAACATTTATGATTCTGTAAGCTTTTAAGAACATTTCGGTAAGTCAAGAACTTCAAACTAATTGTAATTGTGAATTCCAATGAAAAGGTTTGAGCAATTTGTATTCACACTCATAATTCACAAGTTGCTACGGTAGTATGTCAAATTAATGTGAGGAGGGACACATATTTGATTTTAGGGATAATAGTCATTTTACCCTCTGTCATATAGCCGCTTTTCGAAAAACCCCCTATAAAAAAAACTTGTAAAAAATACCCTAACATTTGAAGATTCTCTCAATTTTGTCCTTCATTACGCTCTGTCAGCAAAAATGCTGACGTGTCATGTTCAAAATTTGTTCAAGGTGAGAATTGAATCCATCCCCTTTCTTTCATAGGTTTTCACCCTTACCACTAAGCCAATCCATTTCTTTTGTTACTACATGCTTTTAAAATGTATATATTATATGTTTAGTGTTTTTTTTCTATTAATATAAACTAAATTATTTTAACGTTAGAATTTAGTATTTAGTTTAATAGTTTCTAATAATACTAATAGTTTAATATTGCTATTCAATTTAGATTTTATTTAGTTTTTATTTACTAATACGTTAGAATTTATTTATTCAATTTAGTTTAATACTAATAGTTTCTATTAATAGTTTAATAGTTTTTAATAATACTAATAAACTAATTAAATTTTTGCTACCGTAATTTAATTGAATATTTTTTAGTTTTATTTGAATATTTTGGGTTTTACTTAAAACATTATTAAACTTGTTAGTTCGTGTTATTGGCTAGAATTTTGGTAAAACAATGTTGTTGTTGAAGATGTCATATGTCTGATGTCTTAACATGAGTTCTTACATTAAGTTTGTTAGGGTTGCAGTTTTGTGGTCTGATGTTAAACATGATTTCTTGACATCAGTTGACAGAACATTAGAACATCAGTCTGTTGTGTTTTGTTAGGGCTGCGTGTATCAGTTGATTTGATGAGATCTTTTTGGATATACCTCATCATTATACGCAGGTCAAGGAGATTTATTAGGAACAAAGTGCAGATTTAATTGGATTTCATTAAAAGGATCTTGGAGACTTTTTATGAAACTATTTGGAGATTTGTTCCTATTTTTATGGAGAAGATCTTGCAACTGAATTAAAAAGTGAAGATTTAAAAGATACATAATATCCTGGAAATATTATGTATCCTTTGTGGAGCTGATTTATAGGTCTGGAAAATTCAAGTCAGGATCAAGAAGAATATTGAAGAATAATGACTTTCTAAATATGGAGATATTTTAGGAAGATTTGATTGAAGACCTATTTTGTAGCAGAATCTACTGCAGATTTGTAACAACAAATTTGCTGTGATTTGAAGCCCAAATCCAGTTGGGAATAAGTTATAAATAGAATGCTTGTAACCTAGAAAAAGCACGGGTCCAAGATGTAGATCTTTAGGGTTTGTGTGAAATTGTGAGCCACTCTGGTACTGTTTTGTACTTAGAGTTTGACTGTTTAGTTGAGTTGTATTTGTCAATCATCTATGAGCTTTTAAGCAATGATGATTGTGGTTCTTTGAAGTGTGTCTTCTACTTTTCTGTGATTGAAGAGTTGTTGGAAATCAAGTTGTTGATGCAGTGGCTGAGCTGTTTACTGCTAGACATCATTGCGATGATTGAAAGTGAGATGGAGTCTCTTACCTAGGGAAGACTTAGGTAGAAGGGTCATTGGGTAGTGATTAAGTGAGTAGATCGTCAACTGGTGTGTTGGCTGTAGGGTCTATGAATTGATACTACTAATAGTAGACTTCCTTCCTGGCTTGGTATGCCCCTAGATGTAGGTTGTTAGACCGAAGTGGGTGAACAATCCTTGTGTGTTGTTTATGCTTTTCAGTACTGTTATTGTTTATACCTTGCTGTTTCTGTCAGACCAGATGTCTCGACATCCTGTAGGACATCTGGAATCTGTCATACCAGAATTTCAATTGGTATCAGAGCAGGCATCCTGTTCTATTTTCTGGGTGAGATCCTAGGGAAGATACTTTCTGGTTATGGGCAAGGTAGGTGGTATCTACTGAAAAGTTGTTTGAACGTGGAGAAGTTCATATTGTTGTTTGAATGGTCCCTAGAAGTGGAGGATGTACTATTCATGACAGTGTGTATATTGGACCTGTTTGTTATCAGGCTTGTAGCTTTGGTTGTGAGCTGCTGTGTGGTTTAATTTATTTTTAAACCTATGTTGACCTATTGTACATGGAGTGTGGTGTTTGTGCAAAGGTTATTAAGTTTTGCCTGAAGGTTGTTGAGGGGTTTTCTCTTTCTGTGTTCTGCTGCTCATGTATCTGTTAGAAAACTCCTGGTGGTTTTTGTGTTGAGGCTGCAACACTCTGTTCTCCTTTGAAGGTGTATCACATGGTGTGGTGATACTTGAGGATAGCTTCAACTAGCTTGTTAGAGTTGCCAAAGATACTTGAGGTTCATCCCAAGTCCACTCATAAAGGCACTTTTATATGAGTTTGTTGAAAAGAGATCTAGAAGCAATTTATTCTTACTTCTAACCCTAAAAGGCCAGTCTCTGGGCTTTGATAAAAGGTCTCTTAGTGTGTTTCTTGAGAAGGGAACTAATGTCCTACCAGATGTTTGAACATCAAACCAGCAGTTTGTGCAGAATCTTGTTGGATAAAGGTATGGCATAGCAGATGCTTGGGGGGCTAAATAAATGTGTATTGATCACATCTGTTTGGAACCTACTCCTGGCTTGGAAGAGGAGGCATCTAGGCTTTGTGTCTAAGAAGTTTCTTTCAAGAAACATGTCTTAGATAAGTGTGTTGGATTAGTGTATTTCTGATCCAAGTGAGTAGGAGTACAAAGGTTGTTTTTCTCTTTGAAATCTGGAAGTTTCTTCTGATCTAATGGGCCAGATGTAAGGAATCTTGTTTATGGCCATGGAGCAGATTCTGTTTGAAAGGAGTTATATGTGTGTACCAACCACATGATGTGCACCTATTGGAGGGGAGAATGAATAATGCCCTTAGGAGTTCTTAGCAATTAATAAAGGAGAGTCCTTAATCTGATGCTGGAAGAACTCGAAGATATGTCAGACATAATGTCTTGATAGCTTTGTATTGAGAACTTATTTTTCTTAATATGTCTGGTGGTGTTTCTCAAAAATAGGATGGAGGTTGTTTACTCAAACTTGATATCACTATCAAGTCTATGAGAGCATGGAACTCTTGTTCTAGTGGAAGAGAAACTCAAAGGGTTGTGCACAGAGGAGATATATTAACCTATCTGGCTGACAGGTGTCTTCATTGTTGGAATGTGATCCAAACCATTTAGGATGAGCATTTCAGATGGTTGTTTGGAGCAAGGAGGAGTTGGTGTTTTTTTTTTTACCAAAGGATTATGGTTCCCTGGTATATACATGAGAAGTTTCTTCTTAAGCTGAAGTTCAGTGATGTGGTGTCCTCACATAATGGAACATTTTTTTGCAAGGATTGAAGGGCATCCTTAAACCTGGTAGAGGGATTTTCCTCGTTAGATGCAGAAGGATGGCATTCAACATATCAAAGACAGACAGAAGGTCTGAACATTAGAAGTTTGAGAAGAAGATTCTTGAAATGTAGAGTATTCAGGTTCTTGCATGTGTGTATTATCTGGTTTTGAAGGTTGATCAGCTACTGATGGTTGATCTTCTTATGTCCCTTGCAAGAGATATGGGTGGATTATTATGGTTGATGTCTCCAAAGCCATAGTAAATGTTTAAATCCGTGTGATTTGGACTGATGTCGGAACTGATGTTGAAACATCATTTCAGTTAGTTGCTTCCTCAGCCAAGGAAGTTTGTTTAACTCAGGGTGGAGTGAAAGGTCAAGACACTGACCTAATCTGGAATGACTTTGTGGTGTGAATGGTTGTCATGATGGTTTATCATGAAGAAGGATCAGCAGATGCCTGATGCGTGCGAAAGAAGAATGTCAGACCAATTGTCCTACCTTGTGTGAGAAGGTAGTCTTATCTGACTAATGATAGATACTTTGACGGGAGCTGAGTATTTGTCTGTGCTCTGATAAAGGTGTGCATCTGACTAATGATAAATACTTTGACGGGAGCTAAGTATTTGTCTGATGTGATTATACAATTCTGCAATCTGAACTCTTTGCTTCAGAGAGGGTGTGCTAGTTTATTTCTCTCTTTGGTGTTCAGGTGTTTATGGTAACCTGAATAAGCTGCTATGGCTGTGCTTTATTGGGAGCCTCTTGAAGGACTTCAATGTGCAATGATTCCTTTGAATGGTGATGGGAAGCATGATGTTGTAACATCATAATTGTTGATGGTTATATTTAGAAGATGATTGAGATTGTGCATGTGGAGTTGGATGCTCATACATTACTGTCAGAAGAGGTGTTTCTGATTATGTGGATTAGAACGTGGAGATTCTGATCTTGTTCTGGCAAAGCATGACTACTATTTTTGAATACCTCACTAGTATCAACAACTACTAGTGGATGTAATGGCAGAGGAATTGTGTCAGATAAGGTGATTTGATCAGGAAGTTTTGTTTAAGAGTTGTTCTTTCTCTTGAAAAGATTAGATCTCAGAAAAGCTTTTAAGTAAGCTGAGAATTCATGGAGTTTGTAAGCAGTGTCAAACCAGTCAGGATAATTGGATGTGTTCTCTAGGAGTGAGAGTACAGTATGTGAATATGCTCAGCAAGTGTGTGAAGATCTGGTGCTGAAATGTTAATCTCCATATAGAGCATTGGTTATCCATGACATGGGGAGTACTTGTCTATGGATTTTGCTGCAAAGGTGCATATATTGTGAAGCTTTCATGTTGATCAAGCTTGTGGAGATTGGTTGCCTCTTATGAGGATATAATGTCAGATAACATGCTATGACATTAGGCTGCTGGATGGTGTTTTGGTGTGTGAAGCTAATTGTTTGAATCATGTGCGCACATGCTTCTGAGGAGGAGTCTGAAGGACAGTTTTGTTTGTGTCTGGGAGAATTTACTTTTCTCTGCAGTTTCTGGAAGAACTCTGTAGGGGTTTTTGTTGATGGGAGATGTCACACTTATCTTGGTGTGTGTTATTAATTCAATGTAAGAGGACTTTACTTAAAGTGTAGTGGAAGGCAGTGTGTTTGTGATTCAGAACTTGTGGATGATTGTGTGAAGCATTCCTGATTCTAGTGGATTGTATCTCAAGGAACAAGAATGTCTATGACTGTAAAATTCAAGGTGGATTTGTACAGGGTATGGATGGTTTCTGGATGAGAGGGATCAATGGTGATTTTGGTCTCAATCCAAGAGTTTGTTGGATGTGATCCTGGTACTTTCTTGCTATATGATCATAAATGTGTCATGGGATATCATTGGTGATTTTGTGGTGTTTCTTGTTGAAGGAGCAACTTCTGTCAGTTAAATGTACTAGTGTTGTTTGAGGATCAAGCATTAAGTGAATGCGTTCAGCAGGTGTGTTGAACAGAGGGTGCGCTCTTGAAGACATGAAGATGAGTCATATGTTTTCCATTCATTTAAGGTGTTCATCTTGCAAAGGAGCACTGGTTATCTTAGATAGGGGGAGTTGAACTTTTGTCTTTCAAGATTGTTTGTGGCTCTGGTGAGGGTGTTATGTCAGACAAGATGTCGTGACATTGTGTTACTGGTGGACATGACAGTTTAGATCTGGTGTGTCAATGGATTAAACCAGAAGTGTACATTTACCCCAATGTTTGTCAAATTTTGGCCAAAAAAAAGGGGGAGAGAAGTAGGTTTGTTCAGCTCTGGATTTCGTATTTGAACCAGTCTCACAAGGATGTAGAATTGTCTGTTCTGTTTTGAGTATGTTGGTTTGATGATTCAGAGTTTACCTTTGGAACTTTGTGTGCTTGTTTGTCCAATTGTGGCTAAAAAGGGGGAGAGTTTTGCTGTGGTTCTTGTTTTGAGGGGGAGTTTTGTGTTGTGCAGCTTTGGAAGTTGTTGCTGCTATTTGTTTTTGTATTGTTCCGTTGCTGGTATCTCTGATGTTGGTTGAGATTATTTTAGCCAAAATTAGAAAAAGGGGGAGATTGTTAGTTCATTTTATTGGCTAGAATTTTGGTAAACACAATGTTGTTGTTGAAGATGTCAAATGTCTGATGTCTTAACATGAGTTCTTACATTAAGTTTGTTAGGGTTGCAGTTTTGTGGTCTGATGTTAAACATGATGTCTTGACATCAGTTGACAGAACATCAGAACATCAGTCTGTTGTGTTTTGTTAGGGCTGCGTGTATCAGTTGATTTGATGAGATCTGTTTGGATATACCTCATCATTATACGCATGTCAAGGAGATTTATTAGGAACAAAGTGCAGATTTAATTGGATTTCATTAAAAGGATCTTGGAGACTTTTTATGAAACTATTTGGAGATTTGTTCCTATTTTTATGGATCTTGCAGCTGAAATAAAAAGTGAAGATTTAAAAGATACATAATATCCTGGAAATATTATGTATCCTTTGTGGAGCTGATTTATAGGTCTGGAAGATTCAAGTCAGGATCAAGAAGAATATTGAAGAATAATGACTTTCTAAATATGGAGATATTTTAGGAAGATTTGATTGAAGACCTATTTTGTAGCAGAATCTACTGCAGATTTGTAACAACAAATTTGCTGTGATTTGAAGCCCAAATCCAGTTGGGAATAAGTTATAAATAGAATGCTTGTAACCTAGAAAAAGCACGGGTCCAAGATATAGATCTTTAGGGTTTGTGTGAAATTGTGAGCCACTCTGGTACTGTTTTGTACTTAGAGTTGGACATTTTAGTTGAGTTGTATTTGTCAATCATCTATGAGCTTTTAAGCAATGATGATTGTGGTTCTTTGAAGTGTGACTTCTACTTTTCTGTGATTGAAGAGTTGTTGGAAATCAAGCTGTTGATGCAGTGGCTGAGGTGTTGACTGCTAGACATCATTGCGATGATTGGAAGTGAGATTGAGTCTCTTACCTAGGGAGGACTTAGGTAGAAGGGTCATTGGGTAGTGATTAAGTGAGTAGATCATCAACGGGTGTGTTGGTTGTAGGGTCTATGAATTGATACTACTAATAGTGGACTTCCTTCCTGGCTTGGTATGCCCCTAGATGTAGGTTGTTAGACCGATCTGGGTGAACAATCCTTGTGTGTTGTTTATGCTTTTCAGTACTGTTATTGTTTATACCTTGCTGTTTCTGTCAGATCAGATGTCTCGACATCCTATAGGACATCTGGGATCTGTCATACCAGAATTTCAAAACTAATATTATTACTAGTATATTAATTTGGTATGTTAATTTAGTATATTAATTTAGTATATTAATTTAGCATGTTAATATGGTACAGTAATTAACATTTAAATATTAATATTAATATTAATTTAGTTAAACTATTTAAATATAAGCGTTAATATAATTTTAGTTAAACTAATTTAATAAACTAATTTTTGACTAATTTTCAGTATAGTAATTTTACAGTAATATTTTTAGTAATGTTTCCAAACTAATGTTACAGTATAGTATAAACTAATTTTCTTAACGTTTTATCTAATTTAATATATTTTTTAAACATTTTAACTAAATTAATATTAATATTAAAACATAATATATTTTAGTCATAACATTAATATATTTTAGTAATAATAACGATAATAACGTTAATAACGTTAAATAATATTAAATAATGAATAATATACTAAATAATATTTTAGTTACAATATATAACCTATACTAAATAATATAATAGAAATATACTAAATATCAAAAAAATCATTAAATACTAAATATTAAAGGAAATATGTAATATATAATATTTTAGTTTCTATTATTAAATACTGAAATATAATAGTTTCTATTATTAAAGGAAACTAAAATATTATATATTAGTATTTCCTTTAATATTCAGTATTTAATGATTTTTTTGATATTTAGTATATGTTATATATTGTAACCAAAATATTTTTTTTGGAATAAAAGAAACTTTATTAAACTAAAAAGCTATTACAAACTAGGCGATCAAGAACGATCCAGCCAACCAAAGGACAAAAACAAAATAGACCTAAGGTAACAATAAACTACCTATGGTTTTCCTAAGCTTCTTGTTCATCCAACATCTATTGATAATTACATCAATAATGGTAGAACCAACATGCTGCCAGTTAAGACTCCCACCAAAACAAACATTACACCTAAGTCTCCAAATCTCATAAATGATCTCAGCCACTGAACACTTTAGCATTTGGAATCTTGGTGCCTTAGCTATATTTTTCATAATAATCCACTTCAGTTCTGACTCCCAGTTCATTGGAGAGTGCTGAATGCCAAGTCACTCAAGCACATTAATCCAAATCTCTCTAGCAATACATTGGAAGAACAGGTGATTGACATTTTCACTCTCATTCCAAAAACAGCACATGTCATCAGTAACCATTCCAAATCTACTAAGTCTATCTTTAGTAGCCATCCTATCATGACAAGTGAGCCAGAGAGTGACAAGAGCTCTAGGCCTATCTTGATTTTTTAGAAACAAGGATCTCCAAATCACAATCTGATTCGAGTTATTCAAATCAGCATACAAGCTACCTATTTTGATGTTACCCGTCTACAAGCTCATGTTCCAATGATTCAAATTCAAGACTATGAGCCTCAATTTGAGTATGGCTTTAAGAATCCACGAAGTGCTCCCCTTAACGTCCATAGTCATAAAATTTTGCTCTTTAATATAATAATTGTGAAGCCAACGAATCCGAAGACTATCCACCTTATTAGTGATATTCCATAACAACTTGGCAAGGCAGGCCTTATTCTAATTGATCAGCTCTATAATGTTCTAACCGCCCTGCTTTCTAGGAGAACAAACCTTCTTCCACGCAATGAGGGACTTTCTAGTAACCTTATCAGAACCCGACCAGAGGAAAGACCTACAAGCAAAATTGATCAAATCAATTACCTTCTTAGGAAGAGGGAGACACTGCAGCAAGAAATTGGATAAAGTGAATAATACACTGTTAATCAACTGTCTTCTACCAGCCATGGATAGTAATCTAGAACTCCAATACTTAAGTTTAGCCAAAATCCTGTCAACAAAGGGGAGATAATGAGAAATATTAAGCTTTTTGCTTGATAAAGGAATTCCCAAATATCTAAAAGGCAATTGCCCTTCAACAAACTCTGTAATATCATGAATCCTTTTCCTGTCACTCTCACCCACATTCCCAATATACACCTTACACTTCTCAGGATTGATACAAAGACCAGTGGACTTAGAAAAAACATCAAACTTCTGCATCAATAACTCAATGGATATGGGATCACCTCTAGAGAATAATAACAAATTATCAGCAAAGCAAAGATTAATAATGTTGAAATTTTCACATTTATAGTGAAAATTGAAATTTGGATTATCTTGCAAACTTTGAAGAATCCTCTGCAAATATTCCATGATAAGCACAAAGAGCAAGGGAGAGAGAGGATCCCCTTGTCTGAGGCGTCTCTTAGCTTCTATAACTTGGGAGAAATAGCCATTCAGATTAAATCTATATGAAACAGTTTTCACAGTCACCATGATCCAATTGATAAACATTTGAGGGAAATTGAGCTCTTTCATAATGATCTCCAAAGTTTGCCACTCAACTGTGTCCTAAGCTTTCTGAAGGTTCATTTGAAGGAAATATTTTGGAGCTCCATTCTTCATGTTGTAGCCTCTGATAAGTTCATATGCCAAGAGAATGTGATCATGAATTTTCTTTCCTGATAGAAAGGCAGCTTGGCTACTATGAATAATACTAGGAAGCATTTTCCCCAACCTGTTAGCCATAATCTTGGAAATCAATTTATATAACACAGTACAATAAGAAATAGGTATGTAGTCCTTCATCTTGGCAACATCATTAGACTTAGGAATGAGAGTAATCAAAGTACAATTAACAGCCTTATACAACTTACCTTTTTCAAAGAACTGCTTAATAGCCTTCTTAATGTCATCTTTAACTATCTCCTAAGAACACTTGAAGAATTCTGTATTAAATCCATCAATGCCAGGGGCTGATATGTCACTCATACTATTAAGACTATTCAAAATCTCCTCATCTATGATTGGAGCAATCAAACTCAACTTTTACTCCAAGTCTAGTTGGGGACCCTTTCTCAAAGTAAGAATATCAATACTAGCCATATACTCTTTGACTGAACCAAACAACTCTGTATAATATTTGATAATCTCCTGTTCAATATCTTCATGATTAAACAGAACATTACCATAGGGATCCTGAATGGAATCAATATTGTTATGTTTTTGTCTGCTCTTCACAGTAGCATGAAAATAACCATTATTACCATCTCCAAGTTTTATCCACTCCACTTTGGTTTTTTGTTGCAACATCTTCTCCTCAAGGTAGCTAAGCCTAAGAACTTCAGAGGAACAATTCTTGACATTGTCAATGGCATGAATATCATTCTTATGCAGAATTAAGTAATCTTGAGCCCTATCAAGATCTTCCCTAGCTTTACACAATTAGACATTAATGGCTTTAAAGTCCTTAGTCAAGCCTCTCATGACAAGCTGAAGTCTATGGAGCTTTTTCCAAACCACAAACATAGGGCTACCCTCCAAAGGAGTCCCCCAGCTATGCTTCACTGCATCCCCAAAGTCAGCCCTGCTAGAAATCACATTTTGGAACTTGAAGGGAGCTCTAAGGAGCTTTTGAGTCTTGTCAGGTTGCAGGCAAAGAAGAGAGTGATCTGATATCCCTTGATTTAGAATTGAGAGCTTGGAATTAACATTCTCCTACATCCACTCCAGATTACCAAGAATTCTATCAATTCTAGAAAAAATAAGGCCATTTCTCTGATTATCACACCAAGTGAAATGATCACTAAAACTCTCTTTTTCAAATAACCCAATCTTATCCATCATATAGGCCAGGTCTTTGAACTCCTTCTCCCTAACCATATTACCACTAATTCTATCTTGGGCAGCCAAAACATTATTATAGTCACCCATTAAACACCAAGGACCAACAATAGTGCCTTGAAGCTGCTCTATTCTAACCCACAACTCTTTTCTCTGCTCAAGGATGTTGGAGGCATAAATGGCAGTTAACCACCAACTTTTGTTGTCACCATTATTAGTCACCTGACAGTGGATGAATTGGGAACCAGTACAGTCTAGTCTTATTTTCACTTTATTATCCTTCCAAAGAATCCACACTCTACCATTGGGATGCTTGGAGTAATTGTCAAGAAAGTTCCACTTTCTACCAAACTTACTCTTAATCTTCAGGGCATGTTTCAATTTCACACGAGTCTCTACAAGAATAGCAATATCAGGATCCATATTATTGAGGCGGAGACAACCTCGTGGCATTTCCCTGAATTATTCATCCCCTTGACATTATAAGAAATGATCATGTAATATCAGGTTGTTGCCCTTCAGAATTTCCAATCCTTAAGGCTTCAAACCCATTCTGGCATCTTAGTTCTTCTTGATTGATTAAGATCATAGCAGCTTTACCTTTACTCCTTGAACTATTCTTGGCATTCTCCCATACAAACCTATCTTTGTCATTTGATACCACCACCACATCTTGCTGAATATCATAACTAAGATTATCTTGCACTCTACTAGTCTCCGCAATCTCTTCTTTCTTCTTGTCTTCTGGTGGGGCCTTTTGCTGCCATTGTTTTTTGTTCTTGGTCTTGCACTGATGACCCACTTTTTGGCAGATTTCACAAAAAGTGGGTTTCCAATCATATTCAACTGTTTGATTCCTTTTATTCCCCTCCAAAACCCTAATAACAATGTAGTCCTTCTGCTTTTGAGTGATATCTATTTCAACTAGTATCCTAGCATAAGACACCCTCAGCTTATTAGCAGTACATTCATCCGTAAATAGGGGCACTCCCAAAGCACTACCTATCTTTCCCAAACTCCTAGGCCCCCAAAGGTGGAGAGGTAGATTTGGTAGTTTCACCCACACAGGCAAGGTACGCAACATATCTCTCTTAAAATCAAACGAATGATGCCAATCTTTTAACACCATGGACATATTCTGAATTGTATAAGGCCCCCTCATAACTACCATATCTTTGTCTCTATGAGATTTGAATTTCAAAAGAAAGTACCCCTCCTCATGATAATACAAGTCAGGTAAGGTCACAAAGTTCCAAAATTTCATCATATATTGCTTAACAACATTCATGCTTAAATCTTTACCTATTACATACATAATCAGAGCAGGATCCCAAAATTTTACCTCTAATTCAATGTCAATCTCTTCTATTTCCACTTGCATTTCTCCTTTACTATGTTGGGTGCAATGAACTTAATAATAGCTCCATTGGAGGGGTTTCGATTACCACTGATTATGTCCACCCAGAGCTTTGGAGGTGGTTCTGGTTCTTCACTCTTATCCTTCACTACTTCTACCTCAGTCGCCATCACTGGCGTCTTAGGGGTTCCATTTGGCACCTTATTTTCATCGCAGTTCTTTCCTGAGTTTGTTTCAGTGCCTACAATAGATCCTCTCTCAAAATTAGGGGTGTTCATTGGTTCGGGCAAATCTGAACCAAACCGGAATTCAAACCAAATCATTGTATTTGGTTCGAGCAAAAACCGAACCAAACCAATGAAACCCGATGTTAATTGGTTCGGGCAACGAATTTTCAGGGGCATAGTTTAATGTTGAAGGAAAACACAATTGAACCAGAGGTGGTGTTGGAAAACCAACACCGCCTAGATCAATGAGGATCATAAGCTAGAACTGCAGGGGCTTGGGGAGCCCCCGTGCAGTTCCAGCCTTGTCCAGGCTCAACCGTCTTGAGATCCCCAACTTGTTGTTCATCATGGAATCCAGACTTAAAAAGAATGAAGCTGAAGTTTTGAAACATAAAATTGGCTTTAAATGTTGTCTGAGTGTGGACTGTACAGGGCAAGGTTGTGAAAGGGCAGGTGGGTTGGTGCTTCTTTGGCATCAGGATTTAGAAGTGGAAATCAAATCTTTCTCCACAAATCATGTCTCAGGGGCTATGAAGGATCCACAGGATTCAGAGCAGTGGTTCTTTACAGGTATTTATGGATTTCCGGAGGAAGTAAGAAAGAAGAGCACTTGGAACCTACTTCATGATCAGGTCATTAGAGGTAGTAGTAAGGTCATCTGCTTTGGAGACCTTAATGATATAATCTCGTCTGAAGAGAAGAAGGGAGGAGTTATGCGATCCACAAAATAACTTTCTTGGGGAAGGATCTTCTTGGAAGAAAGTGGACTCATTGACTTAGGTTTTGTTGGCCACCCTTATACTTGGTCTAATGGCAGAGCTGGTGAGAACAGTATATAGTACAGATTGGATAGAGCCCTAGCAAGCAACAATTTTATTAACAGGTTCTCTCCCATCAAGGTCCAGCATCTCCCTAGGTTCGGATCATACCATGCCCCTATTAAAATCAAACTAGAAGACGATGAAGGGGAAACTAGGAGGAGACGAAGATATAAATTTAGATTTGAGGAAGTGTGGAGTAAGGATCCTAGATGTGAAGGATATATCACTCAGATTTGGAATAATAGTTCAAGGCATACTGTCAACAAGATACATGACTTGCAGGAGCTTAGTGATTTGCTTAAAGAGTATAAGGTAAACTCCATTTCGAGAGAGATTAAAAGACTGGAAGGGCTATTAAAGGATGAAGCTGGATGGGATTCAGATGAACAATCTATTAACACCTATAAGGCTTTAGAGTCTCAAAGAGGCAGGTTACTGCAGTTGGAAGAGATCTCATGGAGGCAAAAGAGTATAGCGGTTTGGCTTCAATATGGAGACAAGAATACCAGTTTCTTTCACAAGAAAGTAGAGCAAAGAAGGAGAACTAATTCAATCATTAGGCTCAGAGATGCAAATGTTCATTGGAGGAAAGGAGAAGCTCATTGTGAGAGGATCCTTTCTGACTACTTTAAGGAACTGTTTACCTGCTCGAACCCCACTGATATAGTGGAAGTTTGCAGTGTAGTGCAAGGAAAGTTAAGGGATAGTCATGTGAACATATGTTTGGAGCCTTTCACTACTCAAGAGATCAAAGAAGCTTTGGGCCAAATGCATCCTCTAAAATCCTCTGGCCCGGATGGACTGCCAGCTTTGTTTTTCCAAAAATTCTGGCATATTGTGGGTGGAGAGATTAGCAGGTTAGTTCTTGATATTCTTAATGATGGCAAAGATCCGAGGGGAATAAATTCCACTCATATTTCCCTCATTCCAAAGGCATCTGGGCAGATGGTCAACTTGGACAAGTTAGAGGCATCGTTCAGTTGTAATACAAAGGAAGAAACAAGAGAAATGATCCGGACAAGGATGAGAGTCAAAACAGTCCACAGCCATGCCAAGTATCTTGGACTTCCAGTTGTCTTTGGAAGAGCTAAGAATGAAATCTTCAATCTGGTGGTGGAGCGAGTTTGGAAAAAGATCAAGGGGTGGAAGGAAAAGTTCTTATCAAGGGCAGGCAAAGAAGTTCTCATAAAGGCATTTGCTCAAGCTATTCCGAGTTACATTATGAGCTGCTACAAAATTCCGGAAGGGATATGCAGAGAAATAGAGAGTATGCTAGCAAAATTTTGGTGGGGAGCTAAGAATGGAGAAAGAAAGATTCACTGGATCAGATGGGACAAAATGGCTGGGGCAAAAAAAGATGGTGGAATAGGCTTTAAGGGAATCAGTGAATTTAATACTAGCCTGTTTGGGAAACAATATTAGAGGCTTCCCAAAAACGAGGACTCTCTTGTGGGCAAAGTTTTGAAAGGAAGGTATTTCCCAAACTGTAGCATTGATGAAATTAAAGCTGGCTATAACCCTAGTTAAGCCTGGAGAGGTATCATGGGTGCTAGAGCAGTTGTTCATTCAGGCGCTCTTTGGAGGATTGGCAAAGGGGATAAAGTCTGCATCAGTAAAGATAGGTGGATTCCTAACAATCCAGGTTTCAAACCTCTCCAACAGATTAGTCCTGAAAACCTTGAGATGCAGGTGTGTGACCTGATTGACTCTGACATTGGGCAATGGAGCTCAGCAAAGGTCTTCTCAACTTTTCGAGTTGCTGATGCAAATCAAATCCTGGGAATTCCACTATCTAGAAGCAACAATGAAGATGTTATTGTTTGGCACTTTAAAAAGGATGGGAATTATTCAGTTAAGACAGCCTACCACCTATGCCTAAAGGATAAACTCTCCTCTAATCCCGGGCCATCTAGAGATCCTTATCAGCAGCTTTGGAGGGTTATCCGGAAGGTGCAGATTCAAAGCAAGATTAAGCACTTCATGTGGAGGATGGCAAAAAACATTCTTCCCACCAAGATAAATCTTGAGAAAAGAGGTTTGCAACTCGATACTTCCTGCCCTTTTTGTCAATCATGTTCTGAAACTATTGATCAGTTGTTCTTGAGCTGTGTTTTTGTAAAGCACGTCCTTTTCACTTCAAACCTTAGCATCAGGATCCCATCTGATATGGACTTAAGCTATTGGCTTCAAAAGATGCTTGCGGTGAAGGACATGAAATTCTGTCAAATTTTCGCAACCCTTCTTTACAAAGTCTGGAATGCTAGGAATCTCCTTCTCTTTCAAGCAAAACCCTCCAATCCTGGGCATATTGCTTGGGATGCAGTGGATATGGTGCGAGATTACAATCAGTGGAATTTCAAGGTGCATCGAACAAATGAGCAAGATAAGTATGAGCAGGCTAGCTATAGTGACTCATTCACTCTCCATGTTGATGCTGGTGTTTTTGAAGATGACTACACGGTTCTTGGATGTGTTTTAAAGGACCCGGTTACCAAAACTATCCACTCTGAGTACAAGGTGGATAATTTTAAGACTGACCCAGCAGTGGCTGAGACCATGGCTATTCTATGGGGTTTGAAAATTGCTCGTGATCAGAATGTTAAAAAGCTCGTTGTTATCTCGGATGCTATTGATGTAGTGGACTGTATCAACCACTATTTCATTTATGCTACCATTGAACCCTTAGCTGAGGATTGTAGGCAAATGTGTAGAAGTTTTTTCCACTGTTCTATTATTTACATTCCTAAGAACCTTAATTTTCTAGCTCATAGTCTTGTTAGAGTTGGAAAATCCTTTGGTTCAAACTCTTGGAGAAGGGAATGCCCTTTTCTTAACTCTCAGGGTTAGTTTGTTCCCTTTGTTGTTTTTTTAATGATAGAAGGTTCCTGATCTCGAGTGTTCGATCAGATCCACACACGCTGGTCGTCAGATGGGTAGGGGGCTCGGCAAGGTGATAAGGAGAAAAGGGGGGTGTACCTGCAAGGCACTCCGACGCTCAAGTAAGTAAAGGTCGGAAAAGGGGCAAGTACAAAGTGTATTCGTAGGGTAGAAAAATGATATCTGACCCTCTCAAGCGAGAGGGTTTATATAGAGCCCCCAGCGCGTGGCCAACGGTCCTATTTTCGGGGCGAAATAACCGTTTTCCCCAAAGAATAAGTAACTGCCCAAACTAGCCATTATGTCGGGCAGGGTGTCAGAAACTAGCCGTTATGTCGGGCATAAACGTGGTTCCGGGCACCTGTCCTTTGTTGTCCGGGCAATGAGGAAACCGTGTGTGATGGGCATAGAAGCTGAGGAGGAACGTTGCGTTCCTTGCCCGGTTGGAGGGGCAGAAATGTCACTTTAGCCCTTCTGTGGGTTGTACTTAGGTAGTATGGGCCGCTTTAGAGCAGAGGCGGATTGGGCCAATTCTAGCCATTGGTCCAGTCCAGAACAGGAGCCCCCTAAGTCGTTGCTCCCGAGCATGGGAGTGATGACTTAAGGACTGTTCGTTGCTCCGGGGAGCTAGCGCGGAGTTGTCGTTTGAGACGAGGACGATTGTCTCGAGGTGCCCATGGCCCTCTGTGTCCGTGATGTTTGTGGTCGTGAACCAATCGCCCGGTATTCGGGGAGATGAAACGCCAGACAGGATGGGAAATGTTGGGCTGCCACGTGTGCATCGAGCCCTGTGTAGCAGTTAATAGGTAATCATGGCTAGTGGGCAGTCATTATTACCTACGGGCGCGTGTGTGCACGTGCCCCTCAGTATAAAAAGGGGGGAGGTTGTCCCATTTGCACTTTTTCCCTTCTGATTCTTCTTCGTCGTCATCAGCGTTCCTGCCCGTCGTCGTCTTCAGAGCAACCGACCACCGTGCCAAGTTTCGAGCAGCCTTTCTCTTCCAGCTAGAACAAGTAAGTTCTCTGATTTTCAGCTTGTTTTACTTTCCCTTGTTGTTAGTGGTAGATTGCATGCGGCTAGGGTTAGTTTTAGGTGGCAAAGTAGGTAGATTTCTGGCGAGTGTTGGTGGTGGGCGGTGGTTCTGACCTTTTGCTGCTTCAAGCACCTCGCCGGAGTAGGTAGCGCATTTGTTGAGCATGGTGGTCCACGTCGTGGTTGCGAGTCGTGACCACCGCGTCTTATCATCTTATGATGGACTGGTGAAATTTTTGGTAGAACGTTCCCAGATTTCGGTGGAGCTTTAAACAGAATCTGGGTACGAACGCGGGGAGGTTCCTCGTGGGAAGTTGGTTTGTCTCGGGCATCTCTTCGCGGGGAGGTGTTTGATGTTAGGGCTTAGGCGGGGGACGTTGTCCTTGGCCTTCTGTGCGCCCTTTCACTTGACTTAGCGGTGGAAGGGTGGATTTGATTTTCTGTCGAATTCACTGTCTTTCTCTGCTTTTTCAGGTGATCGTAGCGGCGATGGAGCCAGAGAGGGATGTTATCCCCGTTACATCTGAGGAAACTGTCTCCGAGGAGAGCAACAGTGCAACGGCCTCGAGTTCTGCGTCCTCGAGTTCGTCGGCTTCGAATTCCTCGAGCGACGTCGAGGGGGAAACGAGTGACGCTGAGGAGGGAGATGACTTGGGGGTCGTGGAGGAAGATGCAATGGAAGAGGACGTCGACGTGTTCTGCCCGGAAGAGTGGGAGGTGGCCGAGCCTTCCGAACATACTTCCACGTTTGCGAGGTCTGCGGCGGACGCTTTTACCGAGGTGGGGCCCGCAGGTGAATGGAGGGTGCTTCTGCCTAATGTGGATGAGCGGATCTGCTCGAGCTTCGGGGACTGCTTCGGGATGTACGAATATGCATTCAAGGAACTGGGGCTGAGGTTGCCCTTCACCGACTTCCAGCGGTCGGTGTTCGATCATCTGAAGTTGGCGCCTTCCCAACTCCA
This sequence comes from Lathyrus tuberosus, assembly GCA_022829125.1. NCBI lineage: Eukaryota > Viridiplantae > Streptophyta > Magnoliopsida > Fabales > Fabaceae > Lathyrus > Lathyrus tuberosus. Next base: position 691,938 of record JALAZF010000879.1, read on the forward strand.
CCCCAATTCGCTGGCCTTTATACGGGCTTTTGAGTTGGTGTACGAGCACCTTGCTTTGGGGCCCACCATCCCTTTGTTCTTTGCCGTTTTCCACCTACAGCGGCAGCTGACGGGGAAGAGGTACGGATGAGTCTCTTTGAAGCAGCCCAAAAAACTGTTCAAGCCGTTCTCGAAGTCCATCCGAAACTTCAAGGCGCGATACTTCATCGTCGAGCCGTTGTCCGAGGCTGCCCAGGACAGCGTGTACGTCTGGGAGGTAGAGTGTGATGAGAATGGAGAGGAGCTGCTCAACGAGGAAGGAAAATATATCGGGGAGAGATTGTACAAGTTCTCGATCCACTAGACACCCGACCACTTCTCAAAGAAGCCCAGTGCCTATGTCTTTGAGCCGAGTGCTTTACGCGGGCTGGATGCCGCGTCTTATGAGACCCTGGTGAAGTGGGTCAACTCCTTTCAGCTCGCGACCTGTTGTACGAGCAAGGGTAATCCTATCTTCGAGGAGGATGGGAGTCAGAGGGTCGAGCGTCGGTTTATCCCCGTCAAGGCACTGCTGGAGTGCAAGACTCCCGTGGATGTCAAAAAGTTGCTCGGTAGACCTAGTTACTTAGACTTTGTTTGTTATTCCTTCTTCCCCATTTCTAACGCGCTTGTTTTATTTGTGCAGGTGAGATGCCTCAAGCCTGTGATCGTGTGGTGAGGAATGCCATGTGTCGCTCCCGGGATTTTCATCCAGGTACAAACGCGAGAGTGGCGCGGAAAAACAGAGTCGCCAGCCGTGTAAATTTATCCCAAGAGAGGGAAAGGGAGCACCGCATAAACCATAGGAAGAGGGAAAGGAATGGTCATCGCAACCATAACCTGGGTTCGGGAGTCGGTTACGCGAGGGGAAGGTGCTAGCACCCCACGCGTCCATCGTACTCGATGGGATCCACGCTTGTTGTCTAATCTAAGGGTGAGTTATACTATCATCTAGGGCTGTACTAAAACGGAGAGGCAAAGACAGACTCGGTAGGACGTCGACGTCCTAGGCCTACGTACCCCCTTGTGCAATGGGGAATTCAGAGTCAACGTAGTTCGGACCAAGTTCTTTTTGTGTTTTTTATGAGCGACGTTAAGTTCGCGTCTGGCAGTTAGGGTTGATGCCTGTTTGCGACTCAGACGAAAGGTAACGTGCCCTTTTTGAAAATAGCCTTTAAGTTTGGAAATCCCGAAGGACAAAAAAAGTTTGAAGTTGGTTTGTGTTTTTTAGGACAGAAGTGGCTTAAGTTAGTTCCTAAGCTGCATTGCACCAAAGTCTAGGGCACAGGGGCGAATACTTAACGCATCGTCCCAAGACAGGACGCTCGCTAAGCACTCTAGAAAGATGAGAGGAAGCCCCTCATTTCTCATTCCCCACGCTTAAGGCTCGTGCGCAATACACCTTATTATTATCAAGTGTTTTAAAGAAATTTGAGATGAGAAGATAGAAGACACAAGGGTAACTCTAAGGGGGGACTATGAGTCCTAAAGTTATCATGCATGGGTGGCCTACGGTTAGCGAGGTTTGACGACAACCTAAATCCTAAAGGAAGAAGAAAGGAGAGAAAAAGGTAAGGGTAACCATGGATACTTATCCATACCCTTAAAGCACTTACCTTAGACCCTGCATAAAAGGTTAGTGAGAACAGACATAAATAAGAGAAAAGAGGTGAATGAAAATCAAGCAATGGCAGACAATAATGAGAATAATCCAAACATGAATCAAAGAAACAAAGAACGGCCCCAAAGCAATTGGCACAAATGCCTTTTCAAACAGATAATCATATAAGGCCAAAGATGCGCCTGCAAGAAAATCTCAAGTGAAAATAACTCCGATAATTAGAAAAATGATTCCTAAAATTCCCAAATTAATCATTAAGGTTCCTCAACCAGAGGCAAACAACATATAAAAATTCCCTGCAAAAATTCAAAATGTTAGCCATTCAACTAATCATACAAAGCTCAAGTAAGGGATAGGGTCCAATGTGCCAAAGAGAAGGGACCTAAATGCAACATGAAAAATATTTAAAAATGAAAGAAAAATATTTTTATGCAATTTAATATGTCAATGAATAAATGCAAAAGGAACGGGTCAAAAATGTTTTGTAGATGAAGAGAATTAAAATGAAGAAGTTTATGTATGCATGAGATGTGTAATTAAAAAGAAGATTAATGAAACAATTAATTTAAACAATAAAATAAAATAAAAATATAAAATAAAAATTTTTAAAAATTTGTAAGATGATAAAAATGACGTATGAATTTTATGATGATTTTTAGATGTAGAAAACTATTTTTAATAAATTAAATATGAAATGTGATAAATTAAATAAACCAAAAAAGAAATAATATGCATGGGGGTGCGAACAGTAGGAAAAGGGAGAGGAAATTGAATCGGGCCAGGAGATGGGGGGTGCGTATAGCAGTCCGCCCATCAGCAAGAAAAAGAAAAAAAAACAAAATAAAATAAAAAAAATGCCTGGGGTGCGTTAAGCAGAAAAACATGTTGACTTGGTGGTTGGGCCAGAGGGTGGGGGTGCACCTAGCATTCTGAAGCCCAAGTGGTTAATCAGCAAACAAAAATAAAAAATGCCCACCATACTCCCTCCATGTGCACCGCATGTGACCTCATTAATGAGGTGTCACGCCCACAGCCACATTATCCAAATAAAATAAAAAACAATGGCCCTGATTCGAAGCTGCACGGTGGAATTCATGGTGTGGACAACACATGATTATTAAATTTAAAACATAAAAAATGTGACAAGTGGCGCGCTGTGGGCCGTTAGATCATGCGAATGAAGGGTGGAGATTTCCTCTTCTCCGTCCAGCCAACCTTCTCGCCAGACCACCACCTTCGCCGGAGCTCCACCGCCGGCCGCCACCTGCAACCACCCAACCTGCCCAGAAAATGTATATGGGTACACTATCCGACCCAGAATTTCGCGAGGAATCCAAATATGGCCTTAAAAAATTCAAATTGTTAGCGCATAATAAAAAACAAATGAAAAACCAATTGGGCACCAAACTTTAAATCCACATTACAAGCAATTCACACATCCATAATTAAAAATAATTATACCAGCGTGACCACCATTCATCACACGTCAATATTCATGCAAAAAATAGGAATTTTAAGAACACGAAAAAACCTCTCAACCTGTGATGAAGCAGCTCCAATCCTTGCCTTTGGCTGCGAACGGTGGTTGGTTTGCACTCTAGAAATCCCCAGGAAAATATTTGTGGAAGAACTTTTGGCCAAACCCTTGTGGATCGTGAGCTTTGATGAAAAATCCTCTTTTAGGGTTTTCTTAAGAACTCCTCCAATTGCACGTGCATGAACCCTAACCAGTGCATCTTTAGGTTTAAATAAGCTAGGGTTATTCTTCTGATGATGAGTTGGGCCTGGATAATCCATGTTTAATGATTTTTGAATTATTTCATTTAATATTGAATTTTAACTAATTAAATCTAATAAAAATAAAATAAAATGGGGAAAAATCAAATATATGCTCTTTAGGTCGTGCATGGCTTTATGTTTGAGTTTGGTTTAAGAAACTTATGGCCCATTTGTCAAAATTTGGATTTTAGGCATAGTTTGCTTTGTGCACCTCCTCAAAGTTGCCCAACTTTGACTAAGCATAACTCCTTCAATTTTTAGCTCCTTAATGCAAACTAATACTTTTTAGAAACCTCAATATGTCCTCTAACCAACCCTTTTGGTCCCATGTCAATTTGATCTTCCATGTTCAAGTTATGAGCTTTTGAAAAAGATTGACTTTTGTTGACTTTCAAAATGACCTATAATGTCTTGGCTCATATCTCCCGAATGAAGCATTTCTGGACTTGGCTCATGAGACACAAAGTTGTAGGGAATTAAATTTCCTTCAAGATGGCCTTTGGTTGAGGAATTTTTGATGAAGTATGTGGAAGTTAGGCCTGGTCAAAGTACAGTTGACTTTTCCTACAAAAACCCTAGTTTAGTAACTCCCGATTCTTGATGATTCTGAGGTTTCCCTGATGAATCATGATCAACCCTTGATCAAATGATGAATTTCACCCCATAATCTTGATGTTGACCAAAAATCTTGAGGTTTGACCTTGTGTTGACCACAGTTGACTTTTTGACCAAGTTAACTGATTTTCAATCCATTGGCCCATTGAACTTCTCCTAAATCAAACTGATGGACAATCTTCCACTCCTAGATACTTAGGGACCCAAGGAATACCATGGAATCAAGTCTTGCCCAAAAAATCAGAAATAAACTGACTTTATAGCAAACCCTAGTTTGTGGCACCCTCAGTCTAGGAGGAAATAGCACAGTCTCCAAATCCAAATTCCTCTGAATATGATGTGTATACTTTCCAACAAAGATAAGATATGTCATTTGGTGATGATAAAAACCCAAGGAGCCTGCCGTTGGAACAATAAACCCAAGAATTTCAAAACCCTAATTCATGCACTGGTTAGGAGAGTGATTCCACTTGAGATCCCTTGCAACCTGTGAACTCTTGATGATGTGATGGACCAGACAGGACCTTCTTGAATTGCCTCAAGCACCTTGACCCCATGTTAATGATATGTATAGATGATAATGCAAAAAATGAAATGAAACATAAGCCAGTTAGTAAAAAAGTAAGGAGGACAAATTTTGGGGTGCAACAGCTGCCCCTATTCAATCAACTTGGTCCTGAGGGTATGATAGCGAAAGCTTTCAGATAATCAGGATACACGGAGATTGAATACCAAAGAACTCGGAAATTTGCAATCCTCTACTGAAGAATTATTCATAAATGCTGGTATGCTGGGTATAAAGCGAAACAAATCTCCCGAGTTATGTCATCTCCGCTGATAAAGAGAACTGACAAAGAAAATCTTCAAAAGATTGCTGTTCTCTGCTGATAAAGAGAATCTAGCAAAATAAATGCCATCCCTGCTGACAAAGGGAAACTGACGAAAGAAAATCTTCAAAAGATTGTTGTCCTCTGCTGATAAAGAGAATCTAGCAACATAAATGCCATCCCTGCTGACAAAGGGAAACTGACGAAAGAAAATCTTCAAAAGATTGTTGTTCTCTGCTGATAAAGAGAATCTAGCAACATAAATGCCATCTTCACTGGGGATAACGTGAAACAAAACCCTTCAGAATTATTCCATCTCTGCTGTGAAAGAGAACTGGGTTTCGCAAAATAAGTCAGACGAGAACTGACTACCAGCCGAGAACTGGATTTTACCAAATAAGTCAGAGGGGAACTGACTACCAGGCGAGAACTGGGTTTTACCAAATAAGTCAGACGAGAACTAACTACCAGACGAGAACTGACTACCAGACGAGAACTGGGTTTTACCAAATAAGTCAGACGAGAACTGACTACCAGACGAGAACTGGGTTTTACCAAATAAGTCAGACGAGAACTGACTACTAGACGAGAACTGGGTTTTACCAAATAAGTCAGACGAGAACTGACTACCAGACGGGAACTGGATTTTTCCAAATAAGTCAGACGAGAACTGACTACCAGACGAGAACTGGGTTTTACCAAATAAGTCGGACGAGAACTGACTACCAGACGAGAACTGGGTTTTACCAAATAAGTCAGACGAGAACTGACTACCAGACGAGAACTGGGTTTCACGAGAGAGAAAGGCCAAACAAAGACAAATTCCTAACAGACTCACAATCCACAGATAAGATGACTCCGTTGGGGAAAGGAGAAGTCTAAATAAAAGACTCTACCGGGGAGCACCAGTTAGAGGAACGCGTCCCTCCAAAACCTCCTGAGTTACGCCATCTCTGCTGAGAAAGAGAACTGGCAAAGAAAGTATCAAACCTGGCTTATGCTTCGAATGCTAATGTTTGAATTTTGCCGTAATGCTCCACACGAAGTGGAAATGCTACGCGTTTGAGGATGCAATGTGAATGCTTATGATATGCAAAAGGGGTCCCTCCAGTAAAATAAATGTCGGAGAGAAAAGACCAATTCATCTGGGGATGACAAAAATAAATTGTCCTCTGAATCTAGGAACTCTGCTGAGAAGTGTCATACTGATCGACCCTTCGGATCGACAACTTTTGCTGGGGATGAAATCACAAAAGAACTACCGGGGACCCCACCTGTCTTTCACTGAAGGTAACATCCAAAACCTGAGATTTTTCCTCTGTCGGGGAGTTGAGAATGAACGCCAATAACGGAACCGGAAAAATTGCTAATATCCAATTGGTTCAGAACCTGCTGGGGAAAATAGTCCATGATACCAGCCTGCTTGGGGGTACTGCTGAACTTAGCCTGCTGATGGGGAGAATGACTTTTATTGATGAAAGTACGCTTCCTGACTGGATGAGGGAAGTGAGCACCATGATTCTGTGGGGAAATAACGTCTTGATCCGGAGAAAATACCTCCCAAGTCTCCTGCTAGGAGAAGTCCGCTCTGCTGAGGAAAGTTTGTCCTGCTGGGGAAGGAGCAATCTCAATGCTGGGGAGAGCCAACTGCTGGGGATGTACAATTTGTTGCTCTGCAACCTGACTTGTCTTTATGGTCATAAGCGGCTCTTTGAACTTTTCATCTCAAGAGGATTTTACAGAGGATCAGGCGTTCGCACTGCCCCAGGGTCTTCAAACTCTTAGAGAGATTCATCATATCTCGACATAACTGCCCCAGTCTTCATAATCCATGGCGTACATTACCTCGAAGGGGATCATAATGACTTGACAATACTCTGCTTTAGCATCTTGAACCTTGAGGATGTGTTTTCAATCAACCATTTTTCAGGAGTGGACGATCTCTCACGCTTTAGAGGTGGCCTGCCCCACTATGGGCTTTGAAGTGACTTTTCCCCTGATCCTAGAATGAATGCCCCAGAATAACTGAATTTTGGAGAGTTTTCTCGACGTGACTGCCCTAGATTGGCTACATCTTAACATGACTTACTGGGGAGAGCCCACTCTATACTGAGTCTCTTGGCAGCATGCCCCTTGATATGATTGTCCTTCGGAATTTTCAAGCAACCTAACTTGGCAGGATCAAGCTTCTTGATTGACTTTCACTATGTAAACCGCATTGATGCTTAGGCACATATATGCAAACAGAAAATGTTTATTATAAGAATAACAATTCTAATGCAACACTCGTGTTAACCCGAAGTTTTATTGAAAATGTGTCGCCAAGCCTTATGAACGAACACTAGCCGGGATGCGACATTTATTTTTGAATGGAAAACAATACGCACATGCAATACCAACAAAAATCTTATTAGCACAACTCATAGGAGTCAGGAACGCTATCCTGTTGAAGTACGCTTTCGGAATAAACCCTGCTTCAATTAGGACTTTTAAAGGTTGTAACGTGGTCTAGTTCACGGTTTCAGAAAAAAGGATTTATGGCTCAAAATTTATCGGCGCCCACCCACTCTTCGTGATGTTCTCCAATCCTATGTTCAGCTAATTTGACGCAAACGCTCACCTCTCAAACGGTTCATGATATTTGAGGAACCCGTGCAACTGATGGTTTGACACCTAAGGAGGTTTTGGAGTAACAGTCACCCCTTTTTATCTTTTGTGTCCGGTGCCATATGAATTTGTTCTTGTAATCCTTTTAGCTTTTCGCTTCTCATTCTTTTGCTTTCTTGATCCCTAATTTTTTCCTGGACTGCCTCTTCTGAGTTTTTCGATTTTGAAGTCCAGCGGGATGCCCTAACTTTTGCCTAAGTCGCTTGTTTTCAAGTTTCGACTTAGCGGGCTTTCTTCTTTTTCTCTTTTTGAACAAAGCGTGTGACACTGGTTGTCTTACTTGCTTGAAAGGGTTGTGACTGTCTCACTCCTTGATGATTGATGGATAGCCATTGTGGTTTCACATCTCTTGACCTCTTGATGGTGGAATAGAAGGTAATGGATCCTCAGATGCACACTCCTTTTGAAATTTGAATGCTCTGTCAAACTAACTGACGCCTACCCTGCCCCTAGGTTAATGAGGGTTTTTTCAAGGGAAAGCAACTCCTACTTCAAGGCTCAAAGGGGTTAACGAGGGTCTATCTCCCTTATCTCTCCAGTATTTAGGGGTTTGAAACAATGCCTGTACATCCTCAACAGGGTTCTATCCAAAAGCGTACCATTAGAAATATGCGTTCTTATTTCGTCATCCTCCCTCAAAGAGTTTAAGCAAGAAAGTTGGTATTGCAATGCATATAAACATGATATGAGTGCATAAAAGTAACATACTTCAGGAACAACACGTTCATTGTATTAAAATCAGCATTCAAAACACAAACACGTTTTTACATGCAAACACTGTTTGAACAAACAAATGAAAGCTACATATGAAAATGCAGTAAAGGAAGCTGATGATTGCCATTGAGGAGACTTGACTCCATCTGGACTGGTTTCTTCTGATGATGTCCTTTGAAGTCTTCAAGCAGATGAGAGGTTGACATGCACGACCAAGTCTCCTTCTGGAAATGATATGTACCCTTTGTCAATCAATTATTGCACTTTGGCTTGGAAGGCTTTGCAATCTTCGGTTGAGTGTCCCATAGATCCTCCATGATATCCGCATTGCACATGGGGATTGTACCCCGGAGGGTATGGTTCTGGAATAGGCTTCAAAGTCTTGGGCTCCACCAATGAATTTTGAACCAGGTGTGGCAAGAGTTGACTGTACGACATGGGAACTGGATGAAAAGGAGCATTCCTTCTTTCCAAGTTATTGCGAGGCCTATGCTGATTCTGACGCCGATACTTCTGTTGTTGAGGAGCATAAGGCTGCTGGTACTGAACGACATTGGTCTCTCCTTCTTCTCCCCTGTAACGTTTCTTCGTAGTTTCGGAATAACCGGGAGTAACTTGAATCTTTCCCATTTTGATACCGCTTTCGACCATTTCTCCTACTAAGATGAGATCAGCAAACTTTCTAGTCATACACGGTACCAGCTTTTCATAGTAATGACCCTGCAAGGTGGCCATAAACATACCTATCATTTCACGTTCCAGCATGGGAGGCTGGACCCTTGCTGCCAATTCACGCCACCTCTGGGCGTACTCCTTGAAACTCTCATTGTCCTTCTGTGATAAGTTCTGCAGCTGTGTTCTGTTAGGAGCCATGTCAGTGTTATATTGATAGTGTCTAATGAATGCCCCTGCCAGATCCCTCCAACTACGCACATCCTTCCTTTCCAGTTGCATGTACCACTCCAGGGATGCCCCAGATAGGCTATCCTGGAAGCAGTGCATCATCAGCTTTTCATTCTTTGCATGCGCAGCCATTTTGCTTGCATATGCCCTCACATGGGTCCTCGGACAAGTCATACCATTATACTTCTCAAAAGTGGGAGTCTGAAACTTGTGCGGAATAACAACGCCTGGAACCAGCCCCAAATCTTCTAGATCCATGCCCACAGAGTCCTGATTCACAACACCCCTTAGCTGTTCCTCAATCAACCGGATCCTCTGATCCTGGTCAGTTTGGGGACCAGCATCCCCACCTGGCAGAGAAAATACATCATCCTGAACATCATCATACTGACGACCCTGAACTGCGCCAGTACCAGTACCACCTTCCCCCAGCATTTTTAGCTCCGCCCAGAGGAATCACAACACCAGAAACAAGAACACCTCCGCCAGTAGGACCATTCTGACCATTACCAGTAACACCAGTCTGAAGTCCTCCATGAAGGACACCGTCATCATCAACCCTCGCAATCAGTGGCTGAACGAGAGTTCTCAACTGTTCTTGTCCCTGAGCAACCCCTTGCATTAATTCCATGAATTGGTTCATGCGAGTCCGCATCTCAGTCATCTCATTTTGTATCTGATCCATGGGTCTTTTCTGATTCTGTCTGGTAGGATACCGGTGAATGTGTGGATCTGCAATTCTGAGATGAGAACAAGATAAGAACACCGGAGATAAACACCTGTCATGCAAAATGATTATGCAAAATGATCATGAATATGCAAATGCAAATGAACATGTTTAAATATTAGCAGGGCGATCCACCCCTTGATTCCAGTTTAATAATAAGATAGAACGAAACTTTTGCTCATATATTAAGAAGACCAGAGGAAAACCAGATGTCAACGATCACATCTCGAGATAATAAGTCTGAACACAATAATCATGGATCCCAGCCAACAAGCATGGTGGTGATCCTAATAAAATAGAGAGAAAAAGAACTAGGCATGTCATCAAAGTCCACAAGTGCCAATTCCCCAGGTTCTGCCATAGAAACAACCTTGTGAACATGATCCAGAATTAGTGACGGGAACTTGTATCCTATGATATTCTTTTTCTTTTCAGTACTCATCCTTGATAGTCTTCAGAAGCCAGAATCAAGGTTAGGATGCAACCCTGCAAATGAATAAACATGTTAGGATGCAAAATGATGATGCAAATGCACACATGGGGTCAAGGCACACTGTTGGATGTGCTGTGCTGTTAGCTGAACGAGAAACCAGAAAACCAAAACTCTGAACCACTGAGGAACCCAAATAATCAGACATTGATGAGAAATCCAGAAAACCGGGTAGGTTGAAGATCTCGGTTACCTGCAAACCTGCAAACGCCCATCCCCTCTCACGTGTGGGTACTAGGATGTTCAGTATCCCGGGCTCTCAGGTCGAGACATGATGATACGTTCACCATTTCTGGTTTGGCATCATCGTCAATCGAGGAGGCCTCAACTGATTCTCCAAAGCGGAAGGTCTTCAGCTTTGGCACTGAGGTCGAGAAACAACAGTACATTCATCCCTTGGGGTACAGTACTAAAGTCAATCGAGGAGTGCCTCCACTGATTCTCTTCAAAACGTAGGGGCCATCCTATGCGAGTTCTAAAGCGGGCCCTCGGGTGCGAATGGGTTTGCCACAGGATGTGGTCTGCCACTGTCACCACTAAAAAGGGATGTTTCCACTAAGGTCCTCAATGATCGGTCACCAGAGTCGACAGCTCTCTAGATCAACACCCCAACATGCGCAAGACATACACGTTAGAATGCATCCCAAGATAACCTCGTCTGGTTGTGAATTTTGTGAACACACAAACATACCAAGCGGGCACGTAGGTCCTACTACTTTCCACTCTAGTCCTAGGGTATTCTCAAGCCTTGGTATTGGACTTAGCTCTCGGTCTCACCCAACCTGCAAAACAAAGACAGCCAGCACAGCACAGCAGCATGACAGTAATAAAAAATGAAATGCAGAAAATGCGGTAAAAAATAAAAATAAAATACAACACATAAAGCAAATCAAAACAAAATACCCAAAGAGAACAAAGACAAGCAAGCGTTAGGATTGACTCGCTTAGGGATGGACCAGCATAGGTCAACCAGATTCCCCAGCATAGTCGCCAGCTGTCGCTCCCCGGATTTTCATCTAGGTACAAACGCAAGAGTGGCGCGGAAAAACAGAGTCGCCAGCCATGTAAATTTATCCCAAGAGAGGGAAAGGGAACACCGCATAAACCATAGGAAGAGGGAAAGGAATGGTCATCGCAACCATAACCTGGGTTCGGGAGTCGGTTACGCGAGGGGAAGGTGCTAGCACCCCACGCGTCCATCGTACTCGATGGGATCCACGCTTGTTGTCTAATCTAAGGGTGAGTTATACTATCATCTAAGGCTGTACTAAAACGGAGAGGTAAAGACAGACTCGGTAGGACGTCGACATCCTAGGCCTACGTACCCCCCTTGTGCAATGGGGAATTCAGAGTCAACGTAGTTCGGACCAAGTTCTTTTTGTGTTTTTTATGAGCGACGTTAAGTTCGCGTCCGGCAGTTAGGGTCGATGCCTGTTTGCGACTCAGACGAAAGGTAACGTGCCCTTTTTGAAAATAGCCTTTAAGTTTGGAAATCCCGAAGGACAAAAAAAGTTTGAAGTTGGTTTGTGTTTTTTAGGACAGAAGTGGCTTAAGTTAGTTCCTAAGCTGCATTGCACCAAAGTCTAGGGCACAGGGGCGAATACTTAACGCATCGTCCCAAGACAGGACGCTCGCTAAGCACTCTAGAAAGATGAGAGGAAGCCCCTCATTTCTCATTCCCCACGCTTAAGGCTCGTGCGCAATACACCTTATTATTATTAAGTGTTTTAAAGAAATTTGAGATGAGAAGAGAGAAGACACAAGGGTAACTCTAAGGGGGGACTATGAGTCCTAAAGTTATCATGCATGGGTGGCCTACGGTTAGTGAGGTTTGACGACAACCTAAATCCTAAAGGAAGAAGAAAGGAGAGAAAAAGGTAAGGGTAACCATGGATACTTATCCATACCCTTAAAGCACTTACCTTAGACCCTGCATAAAAGGTTAGTGAGAACAGACATAAATAAGAGAAAAGAGGTGAATGAAAATCAAGCAATGGCAGACAATAATGAGAATAATCCAAACATGAATCAAAGAAACAAAGAACGGCCCCAAAGCAATTGGCACAAATGCCTTTTCAAACAGATAATCATATAAGGCCAAAGATGCGCCTGCAAGAAAATCTCAAGTGAAAATAACTCCGATAATTAGAAAAATGATTCCTAAAATTCCCAAATTAATCATTAAGGTTCCTCAACCAGAGGCAAACAACATATAAAAAGTCCCTGCAAAAATCCAAAATGTTAGCCATTCAACTAATCATACAAAGCTCAAGTAAGGGATAGGGTCCAATGTGCCAAAGAGAAGGGACCTAAATGCAACATGAAAAATATTTAAAAATGAAAGAAAAATATTTTTATACAATTTAATATGTCAATGAATAAATGCAAAAGGAACGGGTCAAAAATGTTTTGTAGATGAAGAGAATTAAAATGAAGAAGTTTATGTATGCATGAGATGTGTAATTAAAAAGAAGATTAATGAAACAATTAATTTAAACGATAAAATAAAATAAAAATATAAAATAAAAATTTTTTAAAAATTTGTAAGATGATAAAAATGACGTATGAATTTTATGATGATTTTTAGATGTAGAAAACTATTTTTAATAAATTAAATATGAAATGTGATAAATTAAATAAACCAAAAAAGAAATAATATGCATGGGGGTGCGAACAGTAGGAAAAGGGAGAGGAAATTGAATCGGGCCAGGAGATGGGGGGTGCGTATAGCAGTCCGCCCATCAGCAAGAAAAAGAAAAAAAAAACAAAATAAAATAAAAAAAATGCCTGGGGTGCGTTAAGCAGAAAAACATGTTAACTTGGTGGTTGGGCCAGAGGGTGGGGGTGCGCCTAGCATTCTGAAGCCCAAGTGATTAATCAGCAAACAAAAATAAAAAATGCCCACCATACTCCCTCCATGTGCACCGCATGTGACCTCATTAATGAGGTGTCACGCCCACAGCCACATGATCCAAATAAAATAAAAAACAATGGCCCTGATTCGAAGCTGCACGGTGGAATTCATGGTGTGGACAACACATGATTATTAAATTTAAAACATAAAAAACGTGACAAGTGGCGCGCTGTGGGCCGTTAGATCATGCGAATGAAGGGTGGAGATTTCCTCTTCTCCGTCCAGCCAACCTTCTCGCCGGACCACCACCTTCTCCGGAGCTCCACCGCCGGCAGCCACCTGCAACCACCCAACCTGCCCAGAAAATGTATATGGGTACACTATCCGACCCAGAATTTCGCGAGGAATCCAAATATGGCCTTAAAAAAATTCAAATTGTTAGCGCATAATAAAAAACGAATGAAAAACCAATTGGGCACCAAACTTTAAATCCACATTACAAGCAATTCACACATCCATAATTAAAAATAATTATACCAGCGTGACCACCATTCATCACACGTCAATATTCATGCAAAAAATAGGAATTTTAAGAACACGAAAAAACCTCTCAACCTGTGATGGAGCAGCTCCAATCCTTGCCTTTGGCTGCGAACGGTGGTTGGTTTGCACTCTAGAAATCCCCAGGAAAATATTTGTGGAAGAACTTTTGGCCAAACCCTTGTGGATCGTGAGCTTTGATGAAAAATCCTCTTTTAGGGTTTTCTTAAGAACTCCTCCAATTGCACGTGCCTGAACCCTAACCAGTGCATCTTTAGGTTTAAATAAGCTAGGGTTATTCTTCTGATGATGAGTTGGGTCTGGATAATCCATGTTTAATGATTTTTGAATTATTTCATTTAATATTGAATTTTAACTAATTAAATCCAATAAAAATAAAATAAAATGGGGGAAAATAAAATATATGCTCTTTAGGTCGTGCATGGCTTTATGTTTGAGTTTGGTTTAAGAAACTTATGGCCCATTTGTCAAAATTTGGATTTTAGGCATAGTTTGCTTTGTGCACCTCCTCAAAGTTGCCCAACTTTGACTAAGCATAACTCCTTCAATTTTTAGCTCCTTAATGCAAACTAATACTTTTTAGAAACCTCAAGATGTCCTCTAACCAACCCTTTTGGTCCCATGTCAATTTGATCTTCCATGTTCAAGTTATGAGCTTTTGAAAAAGATTGACTTTTGTTGACTTTCAAAATGACCTATAATGTCTTGGCTCATATCTCCCGAATGAAGCATTTCTGGACTTGGCTCGTGAGACACAAAGTTGTAGGGAATTAAATTTCCTTCAAGATGGACTTTTTTTGAGGAATTTTTGATGAAGTATGTGGAAGTTAGGCCTAGTCAAAGTACAGTTGACTTTTCCTACAAAAACCCTAGTTTAGTAACTCCCGATTCTTGATGATTCTGAGGTTTCCCTGATGAATCATGATCAACCCTTGATCAAATGATGAATTTCACCCCATAATCTTGATGTTGACCAAGAATCTTGAGGTTTGACCTTGTGTTGACCACAGTTGACTTTTTGACCAAGTTAACTGATTTTCAATCCATTGGCCCATTGAACTTCTCCTAAATCAAACTGATGGACAATCTTCCACTCCTAGATACTTAGGGACCCAAGGAATACCATGGAATCAAGTCTTGCCCAAAAAATTAGAAATAAACTGACTTTATAGCAAACCCTAGTTTGTGGCACCCTCAGTCTAGGAGGAAATAGCACAGTCTCCAAATCCAAATTCCTCTGAATATGATGTGTATCCTTTCCAACAAAGATAAGATATGTCATTTGGTGATGATAAAAACCCAAGGAACCTGCCCGTTGGAACAATAAACCCAAGAATTTCAAAACCCTAATTCATGCACTGGTTAGGAGAGTGATTCCACTTGAGATCCCTTGCAACCTGTGAACTCTTGATGATGTGATGGACCAGACAGGACCTTCTTGAATTGCCTCAAGCACCTTGACCCCATGTTAATGATATGTATAGATGATAATGCAAAAAATGAAATGAAACATAAGCCAGTTAGTAAAAAAGTAAGGAGGGCAAATTTTGGGGTGCAACACCATGGCGAGGGGTAAGGCCGGGGCGGCTCCCCTTAAGACCCGGACTGGTGCTGGTGCTCGTGCCCCTTCCCTTGTTCAAGTTGCTCTGGGGACCTCTTCTTCACCCTCCCCCGGCCCACGGGACTCTCCACTACCTTTGACCGGGCGGGCGAAGCGGCCACGGACGTTGGATGCGGTGGATTTGACTCGGGCGCTTGAGAAGGGGAAATTTGAGCTCCCCCCGTGCATCCTTGACCGGAGATTTTTTCAGGGCAATACCCTGGTCGTTCCTCGGGCAGAGTCTCTGAGTTTGGAGGGCATGGATCGGTCGAGCAAGAGGGCGCTGGTGGCCCAGGATGCCTCTGCCCTTGTGAGGATGCTGGAGATGGCGGTTGTCTATGCGGAGAGGGACACTGCGCTTGAGGCCGAACTTACTGCTGCTCGGGCTTCTGAGACGGCCTTGAAGGAGGAGGTCAAGGGTGCGCGTGAGGCTAGGAAGAAAGCTGAAGAGGAGACGACCAAGCTGAAGGCGGAGAAGAGGGCTGCCGAGGAATTGAACAAGGAGCTGATGGCGGACAGTGCCCCGGGTGCTGATGAACCAGATGAGATCAAAGTATTGAAGACTAGGGCTGAGTTGGTCGCCGGAATTCTGCAGGCCGAGGAAGACGGTATCGCCGTGGCGGCGGAGTCCTTCGACAATGCCGTGGCCCAGTTGCGGGTGGTGAACCCAGGGCTAGAGATTTCGACCGAGGGTATCCATTATCTTGCGCGTGTGGAGGGTGGCCGTATCGTCTTGCCCGAAGGTCTTGTTCTCGACACCCCCGAGGCTCAGACTGAAGATCAGCCAGCAGAGGAGCAGGAGCCCGAGCCCGAGCCCGAGGCAACCGAGCATGTGGAAGGATGAGGATTCATGTTGTTTTGATGTTGTAGTGTTTTGTCCGGCCTGCGTGCCGTTGATTAACTTGTAATTTATCTGGTTTCGGGGGGGGCATGGCCCCTTTTTTTTTATGTAATACGCATAGTCTTTCTGCCTTCGTGGCCTTATTATTTAATGCCCGGTTCATTTACTTATATGATTTTTGTTTATGTTGTTGTACTTTACATTAGTTGTGCATGTATGACTGCCCGTCGGAGGGTGTGTCTGTTAATGGAGCTTTCTTTTGAAGGATAGCTCGCTGTGTGTAAATTCGCCAGCGCGGAGAACTGGTCGAATAGCAGGGGAAGGCCCTGGCGAGGTTGCGGATCTCAGGTCGCGATTGAGGCCTGAGGTCACGGCGTGAACGTCCCATCGCGAGCTGGGGTTCTGCCAGTCATGGTACTTGGGCGAAGGCGGTGCTCAGTTGAGGACCGTCGACGAGCAGAGCTCCGGCTCATTCACTTGAGCGGGATTCTACTTCGTGCGTGTGCGTCGTTTGTACCTGGATGAGCACGACGACCGTTAGGTGGTCGCTTGATGCGAGGAAGCCTATAGTTACTTCAGCTGTAGTATTGCTTAAGTTTCTCAGCGTTCCATGGTCGAGGGAGTGCCTCCCCGTCAAGGTTTTCGAGGAAGTATGCACCATTTCCCGTTTTGGCACGGACTCTGTATGGCCCTTCCCAGTTGGCTGCTAGTTTGCCTTCGCAAGAGTCCTTGTGGTTTCTTCGTAGGACAAGGCTGCCCACCTCGAACCCTCGTCGTAAGACTTTGGCGTTGTGCCTGATTGCTATTTTTTGCTTGAGAGATGCTTCGCGGAGGGCTGCTCCTGTCCGAATTTCCTCGACGAGGTCGAGCTCTTCTCTCATCGCTTCGTTATTCATTTCCTCGTCTAGAGGTGATTCGGTCCTTCTGGACGGTACGTGGATCTCGATGGGCAGAATAGCCTCCATGCCATATGCTAAGCGGAAAGGCGTCTCCCCGGTGGTGGACTGGGGAGTAGTGCGATATGCCCATAAGACGCTGTGGAGCTCCTCGACCCAGGCTTTCTTTGTTTCATTCAGTCTTCGTTTGAGGCCACGAAGGATGACGCGGTTGGCTGCTTCGGCCTGCCCGTTGGTTTGGGGGTGCTCTACCGAAGCGAAGTGTTGCTTTGTTCCGAGATGGGCGACAAAGTCTTGGAACTTCTTGTCTGTGAATTATGTTCCATTGTCCGTGACGATTGCTTGGGGAATCCCAAAACGGGCAAGGATATTCCGCTTGTAGAAGCGTAGAATGTTAAGTGCCGTTATCTTTGCTAAGGCTTCTGCTTCTATCCATTTTGTGAAATAATATACGCCTACTATCAGGTACTTGTTTTGGCTAGATCCCGTCACGAAGGGTCCTAGGATGTCTAGGCCCCACCAGGCAAATGGCCACGGGGAGGTCAGGCTCTTCAGTTCGTTAGGTGGAGCTAGGTGCATATCCCCGTGCCGTTGGCACTTGTCGCATTTCTTTACGTGCTCCTTGGCGTCTTGCTGCATAGTTGGCCAATAATACCCTGCCCGGAGTGCCTTGCGGGCAAAGGACCTTCCTCCCAGGTGCTGGGCATTGATGCCTTCGTGGATTTCTCGCAATACATGGCGGACAATCTCCTCCTCTATGCACTTTAGTAGCAGGATGGAGAAGCCCCTTCGGTAAAGTTTGTTTTTGAGGATGACGTACGAGCAAGCTCTTCGTCTGATGGTGCTGGCTTCTTTGGGGTCATCCGGAAGCTCGTCTCTGGTGAGGTAGTTGTACACGGGCGTCATCCAGCAGTCGCTGTCCCCGATCGCGTGCACGTGTAGGGTCGAGGACCCCTTATCGATGCTGGATCGGGGAAGTATCTCTTGGATGACTGACCTGTTTCCGCCTTTCCTCTTGGTGCTCGCTAGTTTGGACAGGACGTCTGCTCGCACGTTGTGTTCGCGGGGAACATGTCTTACTGCTACGGTCCTGAACTTTGACATCTTTTCCTTGACTAGGGAGAGGTATTCAGATAGACCGTCGTTTTTGGCCTGATACTCCCCAGAGATCTGGTGGGCTACGAGCCGAGAGTCCGTGCAGATGACGATTTCTTCTGCCCCTAGGTCTTCGGCTAGGCGCAATCCAGCGAGGAAGGCTTCATACTCAGCCTGGTTGTTTGATGTGGGAAAGGACAAAGTGAGAGACGCCTCGACTATGGTCCCTTCGTCGTTCTCCAGAATTACTCCTGCTCCGCTGCCGCTCGAGCTGGATGCTCCGTCCACGTAGATGGTCCATCTGTTTGCTATGTGGGGTGAGGAGTCTGAGAAGGTTACTTCCGCCACGAAATCGGCCAGGGCTTGTGCTTTGAGGGCTTTTCTGCTTTCATACCGGACGTCAAATTCGGACAGCTCCAACGACCACTTGAGCATTCGACCAGCCATGTCTGGTCGGCCCAACAACTGCTTGATGGGCTGGTCCGTCCTTACTACGATCGTATGGGCCAAGAAGTAGTGTCTCAGTCGTCTGGAAGCGTTGATGAGGGCCAATGCTACCTTTTCTATCTGCTGATATCGCAACTCCGCGTCCTGCAATGCTTTGCTCGTGAAGTATACAGGCTTTTGCCCGCCAGGGTCTTCGCGAATGAGAACGGCGCTCACGGCCTCGGTAGTGACGACGAGGTACAGGAATAAAACTTCCCCGGTATCTGGTCGTGATAACACGGGCGGTTTCGACAGGGCTTGCTTTAAGTGAAGGAGGGATGCCTCGCATTCTTCGGTCCATTCAAACGCGGCTTCTTTTCTCAAGAGCTTGAAGAAGGGAAGGGCGTGTTGGGCGGATTTTGCGACGAAGCAGGACAACGAGGTGAGCACCCTATTGAGGGACTGGATGTTCTTTTTAGACTTGGGCATTGGGAGCTCAGAGAATGCCCGATATTTGTCAGGGTTAGCCTCTATTCCTCGTTCCGTTAAGTAGAAACCAAGGAATTTGCCTGCCCGTACGCCGAACGTGCACTTCTCCAGGTTAAAACGCATTTGGTATTTTCTTGCTTGCTCGAAAATTTTTCGGAGATGGGCGACATGGTCTAGTTCCTCGTGGGACTTGACGATCATGTCGTCCATGTATACCTCGAGCATGTCGCCAATTTGTCCTCGAAAGACTTTGTTCATCATTCGTTGGTACGTAGCGCCAACGTTCTTCAGTCCGAAGGGCATTACGATGTAGTAATAGTTGCCCGATTCGGTCATGAAGGCCGTGTAAGTTTTATCGCTCGCGGCCATTGGGATTTGGTTATAGCCCGAGTAGGCATCGAGGAACGATAACAGTTTAAAACCTGCAGAGTTATCTACGAGCTTGTCTATATTGGGGAGGGGGTAGGCGTCCTTCGGACAGGCCTTATTAACATCGGTATAATCAACGCACATTCTCCATTTGCCATTATTTTTTCTTACAAGTACAACATTTGAGAGCCATGTAGTGTATTTGGCCTCAGAAATAAACCTAGCTTCTAGAAGGTCTTTGACAGCTTTCTCCGCGGCTTCCATCTTCTCCGGGGACTATTTCCTTCTGCGCTGGGCAACGACTTTGACGGCCGGATCAATTGTAAGCAGGTGGCAGGCGACGAAGGGGTCCAATCCTGGCATTTTAGCAGCGCTCCACGCGAATAAGTCTGCGTTCTCCCGGAGGCACGCTTTTAGTTGTCTCTTGGCCAGGTCGGGGAGGTCTGCTCCGATCTTCACTCCCCGTTGGGGGTCTTCTCCGAACGGAACGATCTCGAAGTTGCCGTCTGGAACGAGGCGTAGGAGATTGTTGCTGTTGTGGGACTGGCTGCCCGAAGTCGTCCGGTCTTTGGCGTGATCATCCTCGCTGAAACGACTGTCCAAGTCGATGGATTCGACCTGGGGGAGTGGCTTTGGCTGCTCGGAGCTGCTGGGAAGAGGAGGATGACCAGATGTCCTCGGCCTCGCTGAGATGGTGCTCAGTCCTTTTGATGCTGCTTCAAAGCATCGACGGGCCGCTTCGATGTCGCCGTGGAGGGTGGCGACCATCCCTTCAGAAGTGTAGTACTTCATCTTGAGATGTACGGTGGAAGGTACTGCAACCAACTCTGCCAGGGTTGGCCTTCCGAAGATGCACTGGTATAGTGACGGGCAATCGATTACCAGAAACTGTGCTTTAATTGCCCGGGTTGTCTTTCCTGAACCGAATGTTACGATGAGCTCTACGTAACCTCGGGGCTTTGTCACCGCTCCGTTGAATCCCTGCAGGTCGGATCCAACGTATGGAGTAAGGTGAGAGTCATTCAGCTGCAGCGTCTCGAACAGGTGGTTGTACATCATATCAACCGAACTGCCCTGGTCTACGAGTATTCTGCGAACGTCGAAGTTCGCCATCCTTGCCCGGATGAGAAGCGGGATGCTTGAGTTCGGGGACCCGCCGAGGAGTTCCTCTTTGTAGAAGGAAATGGGAGATGATCCTTTGTGAGTGGCATCCAGCGTGGTGACTTCATTGGAGCTTTTGCTGATCAGTTGCTCGAATTTCCTTTTGACCGAACCGACCGTGATTTTGTTGAATCCGCCACCGGAGATGACCATGGCCGACGGGAAGGTCTCCCACGGGTTGTGAGTGCCGAGGAACGTGGAGGCGTGCAGGCTATCAGGGATACGGAAGTCCTCTGGCCGAGTTACGGATAGGGCGACCTGTACGTTGGTGTCCTCGGAGGGCGGAGTCTCTTCTGCAGCCTTCTTGCTCTCCTGGGTGTCTTGCCGGGGAGCTTCTTTCTTCTTCGCGAACTGCTTCAGGTGGCCGTCGCGAATGAGGATCTCTATGGCATCTCTGAGGTGGATGCATTCTTCCGTCGTATGACCGTGGCTCTTGTGGAAGCAACAATACTTGGATTTATCTACACCCGGCCTGGCCGGCAGCTGTTTGGGGAAACGGACTCCCGCCTGCTTGAACTCTGAGTTGGTACATTCGAACAAGATTTTCTCCCTCGAGGTAGTGAGGGGGTGTAGTCGTGGAACCGCCCAGAAGGTCCCTTCTGTTCGCGTACCTCGCGAGGCCTGTCGTCACGTTTTTTGTCTCCTCGACGGGACGTCGAGGGTTCTTCAGCTCTGGAGGACCGGGCACCTTCTTGGTGACGGGAGGCCTGGACGGAATGGGCAGCGACCTTCTCCTCGTACTGTATGTGCGACTGGGCTTGGTGGAGGAGGGCATTGAGATTCCTCGGCGGATCGAGGCCGATGGATTTCGCGAAGTCTGAGCCAGGGCGTAGTCCCTGCTCGAGCAGGAATTTCTTCATCTCGTCGGTCGTTGGCACTTGGACGGCTTCCTTGTTGAACCGCTCAATGTAGTCCCGAAGAGGTTCGTCTCTTCCCTGCACGACAGCTCCGAGGGACGCTTCAGTCTTCGGATGGCGTCGCGATGCAGTAAAGTGACAGGAGAAAATCCTCCCCAATTGCCTGCAAGAAGTGATGGACTCTTCCGGCAACTGCTTATACCAAGTCATTGCTCCCTTCCGGAGCGTGGTCGGGAACAAGCGGCATTTGATGGCTCCTCACACCCCTCTGTAGTCCAAAAGGGCGTCTATGTTCTCTATGTGCTCGTCTGGGTCCGTGGTTCCATCGTAAGTCCCTAGAGACGGAGGCTTCTCTAGTCCTTTAGGAAGACGGGTGGCCAGGATTCTGTGGGACAACGGGCCGCGAGGCTCGTCGTCGCTGTCCGAACTGGGAGTTGACGGTGACCGTTGGCTGCGCCCGCGGCGGCAGTCTCTGCGAGGTGAAGGTGAGCGCGGCCGGTCACGAGGTCTGACCGGTGGAGAGTGCCTGTCCTGTCTCGTTCTTTTGTGTCTTGGAGGCGATCGATCCAGCGGGGAGATCTGGTCGCGCTTGCTAACATGTTGTGACTCAGGTTCATGCCTCGATCTGTGGCCTTCCCCGCGCCTAGTTGGCGGGCTTCTTGGTCCTCGGTGCTTGCTCTTGGGGGGAGAGGATCTTGGAAGAGATGCTTCCTCGAGAGCTCCTATTCTTTCGCCTTGTTGCAAGATGAGGAGGTTCGTGCGGTTGACAGCTTCTAACAGGGCTGCAACGGCCAGGTCGGTGCTGGGAGGGCCAGGAACTGGTCGTTCCCCCAACGGTAACAGCTTGTCTCCTTGCTCGGTGGGAGGAGGAGTGGGAGACGCAGTAGCCCCGTCTCGAAGGAAACGGGGATCAGAAAGTAATGGAGATCTACCGTCCGCGTCCCTCTTGTTGACGGGAACGAGAACTGTAATATCAGCACCTTGTGCGGAGTTCTGAGCGGCCATGTGTGGGTGGATTAAAGAGAGTATGTTTTGATCTTTAGTTTCCGAGGAAAAAAAGGAAGGGGAGAACAAGGATTCCCACAGACGGCGCCACTGATCTCGAGTGTTCGATCAGATCCACACACGCTGGTCGTCAGATGGGCAGGGGGCTCGGCAAGGTGATGAGGAGAAAAGCGGGTGTACCTGCAAGGCACTCCGACGCTCAAGTAAGTAAAGGTCGGAAAAGGGGCAAGTACAAAGTGTATTCGTAGGGTAGAAAAATGATACCTGACCCTCTCAAGCGAGAGGGTTTATATAGAGCCCCCAGCGCGTGGCCAACGGTCCTATTTTCGGGGCGAAATAACCGTTTTCCCCAAAGAATAGGTAACTGCCCAAACTAGCCGTTATGTCGGGCAGGGTGTCAGAAACTAGCCGTTATGTCGGGCATAAACGTGGTTCCGGGCACCTGTCCTTTGCTGTCCGGGCAGTGAGGAAGCCGTGCGTGACGGGCATAGAAGCTGAGGAGGAACATTGCGTTCCTTGCCCGGTTGGAGGGGCAGAAATGTCACTTTAGCCCTTCTGTGGGTTGGACTTAGGTAGTATGGGCCGCTTTAGAGCAGAGGCGGATTGGGCCAATTCTAGCCATTGGTCCAGTCCAGAACAGTTCCCATAAAAAAAAGGACATAATGTGAGATTCTTATACCACGGTGACGTAGGAATTTATAGTCTACAAAAGTAAGAGGTTTATCCTCAAAACTCATCACTGTCACTGTAGTACTAAGTTCTTTCTTTAAAAACAAAAGGGTTAATAGCCATTTTGCTCTCTGCCATATAGGCTCTTTCCAAAAAAACCCTTGTAAAAAAAACTTGCAAGAATTCCCCTAACATTTGAAGATTCTCTTAATTTTAACATTCATCACATCCAGTCATCAAAAATGCTGACGTGGAAGGTATTTATTAATTTTTTTTATTTTTCTTAAGTGGATGACGAGTTGGTTTTTTTATTATTTTTTGAATTATTTTTATTTCCACGTAGGCATTTCATTTTGTATTTATTGTTTGGTTTATTTTTGAAAATATATAAACATTAAAAAAATGTTAGAGGTGTGTATAAAACCCATTACCTCAATATCACATGAGAGAGGCACTACCACTAGGTTAGTTTATTTTTTCTGATATGATATGCCATTCAAATGTATATATTACATATTTCCTTTAATATTCAGTATTTAATGATTTTTTGATATTTAGTATATTTCTATTATATTATTTAGTATATGTTATATGTTGTAACTAAAATATTATTTAGTATATTATTCATTATTTAATATTATTTAACGTTATTAACGTTATTATCGTTATTATTACTAAAATATATTAATGTTATGACTAAAATATATTATGTTTAATATTAATATTAATTTAGTTAAAATGTTTAAAAATATATTAAATTAGATAAAAACGTTAAGAAAATTAGTTTATACTATACTGTAACATTAGTTTGGAAACATTACTAAAAATATTACTGTAAAATTACTATACTGAAAATTAGTCAAAAATTAGTTTATTAAATTAGTTTAACTAAAATATATTAACACTTATATTTAAATATTTTAACTAAATTAATATTAACATTTATATTTAAATGTTAATTACTGTACCATATTAACATACTAAATTAATATACTAAATTAATATACTAAATTAACATACTAAATTAACATTTTATTACTAAATTAACATTTTATTACTAAATTAATATACTAAATTAACATACCAAATTAATATACTAGTAATAATATTAGTTTAATAATGTTTTAAGTAAAACCCAAAATATTCAAATAAAACTAAAAAATATTCAATTAAAAGTATTAAACTAAATTGAATAAATAAATTCTAACGTATTAGTAAATAAAAACTAAATAAAAACTAAATTGAATAGCAATATTAAACTATTAGTATTATTAGAAACTATTAAATTAAATACTAAATTCTAATGTTAAAATAATTTAGTTTATATTAATAGAAAAAATACTAAACATATAATATATACATTTTAAAAGCATGGAATAACAAAAGAAGTTGATTGACTTAGTGGTAAGGAGGAGAACCTATGAAAGAAAGGGGATGTGTTCAATTCTCACTTCCAACAAATTTTGAACATGTGACATATTTTTTAAAATAAAGCAAAAAAAAAAAAAAACCAAAATGCCAATGTGGCATTAAAGTAATTCAAAAATAAAATTAAAAAGCCACTTGGCCTTCCACATCACTTAAAAAAAACCTGACACGTCAGCATTTTTGCTGACCGGGCGTGATGAAGGTCCAAATTGAGAAAATCTTCAAATGTTAGAGTATTTTTTGCAAGTATTTTTTTTATAGGGGGGTTTTTTCGAAAAGCGCCTATATGGCAGAGGGCAAAATGACTATTAACCCAAAACAAAATAAGAGTGAAATAAATGACAATTATGTTATTTCAAAAACTCGGTAATGTCATTTCAAATTAGACATCTATGGTAAGTGTTCTGGACTGGGCCGAGGACTTGCCCCACAGCCGAACAGGCTCATCCCACATTGGGTGGCCCATACGAGGGACTTGGTCAAACCTGTGTCGGGCAAGTGTCCCACCACCCTGTCGGGAAAATAGGCGTATAGCTTCGGGCTGAAGCATTGAGTCCTCCCCCGGACTTCTCCTCTCCTCGACACTAGGGGGAGATGGCCCCCTGCGAGGAGCCATCCCCCTCCGAGCAGCAAGTCCTCCCCCTTTTGAGGATGCGCCTTCTCCCCGCGAGAATGCCACATATTACTCCTCGACAGACATGGCTCCTCCCCGCGAGGCCATGTCCGTCGTACGACCTGATGGGTCCTCGACACAGAAGGCTCCTCCCCCGCGAGGAGTGTCTAACGGTCCGTACTACGTGGATACGTTCTCATGTAACCGCCCACTCCCGACGGAATCGGTCTGCCCTAATTCTGGAGATCTAGGAGCGGTTACCCCAGGGCGAAGACCACGTGCTGGTCTTCACTACGCCACGTAAGCCCTGGCAGTTACTTGGATTGGGCCTGACAATCCAGCCCAATGCAAGTAACCGTTGGCCCCGCGCTGGGGGCTCTCTATAAATACCCTTCACTTGAGAGGGTCAGGTTAAGTCACTTTTCTCACTCTCTGTATTTGTTGTTACTCTGTGCACTCCCTAACTTGAGCGTCAGAGTACCTTGCAGGTACACCCCCCTCGCCGTCCTTCAACCTCACCGGAGCCGGAGCTCAACGGACGTCGTTGGCCACATGTAACTGTCTGATCCAGGTACGATCAGTGGCGCCGTCTGTGGGAACTTCTATAAGCTTCCCCGTTTTCTCCTCGATAAACCAAAGCTTCCTCTATTCATCACCGACATGGCCAATCCGACCGTCAACCAGGCTCTGGACATCGTGCTCGCGCAACTAGAGAACGGGAACCACCGTGAGGACGCCATCATCCTCCACGGCGACGAAGGCGACATAAGAGACGGACAGACCGCCTCCCCGGACTCCCAGGATGCGACTATCAACGTCGTCCGCACGGACGACCAGCAAACCACTCTCCAGCCCATTGCTCCGCCGCCCAACGCGGACCCAAGCACCGTGGCCCTATTTGCATTGATCAACCAGACCAATCAGCTGATCGCGCAGCAGAACACCAGAATTGAAGCCTTGGAGCAGGGACGGGCACAATGATCTTCCCCGCGAAGACATCGACGCCCCCAGTCACCTCGCCGCTCTCCTTCCCCGCGAAGGACCCCTTCCGAAGACTCTCAGACACTGTCACCCGTACGCCATGGTCGTCGACTGCGTCTCGAGCGCCCCCAGCCGGCAATCACCCAGAAACGCCCTCGTTCCCCGCCTCGGAAGGAACCCAGGGCCTCCACCACCTCCAAGAAGTCCAAGCAGACCGAAGAGAGACCAAAGAACCGTTCGAGGAACTCTCCTCCACGGCACCATAGATCACCTTCGAGGTCCCTGGCTGATAGCGACGACGAGGACCTAAGGACCCCCTTGTCGTGGGAAATCATGGACGCCCCAATCCCTCCAGGCATGGAGAAACCTCCACACTTGGGGACCTATGACGGGCTGACCGACCCCGACGATCACGTGGAGAATTTCGAAGCGATGCTCGACTTTTGAAACGTCAGGGGAGCCATCAGGTGCAGGCTGTTCCCCACTACCTTGCAGAAGGGAGCCATGACGTGGTACAAGGGTCTGGAACCTGGTTCGATCACGTCGTGGAAGCAGCTGAAACAACGCTTCACCAAACACTTCACCGCATCTCGTCGACACCCAAAGACAGAGGCTGCCCTAGAAAAAATCTTCCAAGGGAGGAACGAATCCCTCTGAAATTACATTGAGAGGTTTAACAAGGAAGCCGTCGAGGTCCACACGACCGACGACATGAAGAAATACTTAATTATTCACGGACTACGCGCCGGGTCGGACTTTGCCAAATCCATTGGCCTCCGAAGACCCCGGCGTCTCGAGGACCTTCTCGCTCGAGCCCAGAAGTACATCGAGCTCGAAGAGATGGAAGCAGCCCAGATCGCTCTTGAGACAAGACGCAGAGAAGGCCCCCGCGGCCACAAAGATGATGACGCTTCTCCCCGACGGGGAGGAGAAAAGAAGAAGGAAAACCGCAATCGAGATCCCCGGGAACAGCGCGGGTCAGCTGGCCGATTCACGGAGTACACGCCGCTCAACACTTCCCGGTCTCAGATCCTCTCAGACTGCCAGAATTCCGAGTTTGTGAAAGGAGGAGTTCGCTTCCCGAAGCCCGCGGCTCCCAAACTAAACGTTGACAAATCTAAGTACTGCAGGTTCCACAGAAGCCACGGGCACGTCACCGAGGATTGCATCCACCTCAAGGATGCCATTGAGATTCTCATCAAAGAAGGGCACTTGAAGAAGTATGCCCAACAGAATGACCCTCCTCGTCCCAGCTCAAAGGAATCACAGAACGTCGAGGAGGCAACACCCCCTCCCGACGACAGCCAGCTTCAGGTCGCCCTCAGCGTCACTCGGCCCGAGGACTTCTCCATCCCCCCAATCATCGAGGGCGAAGAGGCAATCCGCAACATGTGGGCGACTTTCCCCGACGAGGGCCCCGTCACGGCCCGTAGTACCTGGGAAGGCTTCCCCAAAGCAATGGTTATCTCCGGAGGCGACCCCGGGAAAATATCGGTTGGGTCGATCAAACGGAAGTTTGACGAGTTAGAATCCGCGACATCGTCCAAGGCGACCACCCTCGAGAAAGTGCGAGGAAACTCCAACCCCATCACCTTCTACCTCGAGGAACTCCCCGGGGGAGCACCAAACGCCACTATTCCCCTCCTGGTCAGGGCCCAAATGGCGAACTTTGACGTCCGAAGAATCCTAGTCGACCAGGGGAGCTCGGTCGACATCATGTATTCCCATCTGTTCGGGACCCTTCAGCTGGACGAGAGGCATTTGACCCCGTACGTCGGGTCAGACCTACAGGGGTTCAATGGAACCACCACCAGACCATGGGGTTACGTGGAGCTAATGGTTACGTTCGGGGCCGAAGACACGGCCCGACAGGTGAAGATCCGTTTCCTAGTGGTTGAATGCCCATCCCTTTACAACTGCATCCTCGGAAGGACCACCCTTGCTGAACTCACGGCGGTCCCGTCAACGGTCCACCTCAAAATGAAGTACTACACGAGGAGGGGACGGGTAGTGACGATGCACGGGGACATCGACGCGGCTAGGAGATGCTTCGACGCCGCCGTCAAGGGCCTAAGTTCCATTGGTCCCAAACCTAAGGCCGTGGCCAAACCACCCCAGGACGTCGGACAGGTACCTCTCCAGCGCGTCAACGCGGTCGACCTCGACAGCAGGTTCTCCGGCGAGCCCGATGAAGACAGAGTTGAAGACCACGACCACCAGGCGGAAAGCAACGGGTAGCCTCTCCACCCAGCGCGCCCCATCCCAGACGGGGATTTTGAGCTCGTGGCCTTCAGAGACGACCCAGATCGCAACGTGAAGATCGGCACCGAGATCCCCGACCTAGCCAAAGAGCAGCTGAAAGCATGTCTGAGGGAGAACGCTGACCTCTTCGCATGGAGCGCATCCGAGATGCCTGGCCTCGACCCCGAGGTGGCTTGCCATCAGCTCGCAGTAGATCCGGCCGCTAGGGCCATAGCACAACGTAGGCGTAAGCAGTCTCCCGAGAAAGCGGAGGCTGCTGAGAAAGCTGTAAAAGACCTCCTAGAGGCAAATTTTATTTCGGAAGCCAAATACACGACATGGCTGTCCAACGTTGTACTCGTTAAGAAAAATAATGGAAAATGGAGAATGTGCGTTGACTATACTGATCTCAACCGGGATTTCCCGAAAGATTGTTATCCCTTGCCTAACATCGACCAGCTGGTCGACAATTCTGCAGGTTATAAACTATTATCCTTCATGGACGCCTATTCAGGGTACAACCAAATTCCCATGGACAAGGTCGACAAACAATACACGGCCTTCATGACCGCGTCGGGCAACTACTATTATAACGTAATGCCATTCGGTCTGAAGAATGCCGGTGCGACCTACCAACGGATGATGAACAAGGTCTTCCAAACTGAAATTGGCGACATGCTCGAAGTTTACATGGACGACATGATCGTCAAGTCTGCAGAAGAAGTCAACCACGCCGCGCACCTCAAGAAGGTGTTTGACATGGCGAGGAGGTGCCGCATGAGGTTTAACCCCGACAAATGCACCTTTGGCGTTCGGGCAGGGAAGTTCCTTGGATTTTACCTCACAGAACGAGGAATCGAGGCAAACCCCGACAAGTGTAGGGCCTTCTCTGAGCTCCCCACTCCAGACTCGAAGAAGTCGATACAATCGTTGAACGGGAAGCTCACCGCCCTTTCCCGGTTCGTCGCCAAATCCGTACAGTACGCACTCCCCTTTTCAAACTTCTCCGGCAAAAAGCGGAGTTTGAGTGGAGCGAGGAATGCGAGCAAGCACTCGCACACTTGAAACAAGTCCTATCGCAACCCCCGGTCCTCTCGCGACCCGAGAACGGGGAAACACTCTTCTTATATCTTGCGATCACGAGCGAAGCGGTCAGCGCCGTCCTCATTCGAGAAACCTCGGACGAACAGAAGCCAGTTTACTTCACGAGCAAAGCTCTCCAAGGCCCCGAGCTCAGATACCAGCAGATCGAGAAAGTCGCACTGGGTCTCGTCACCGCGGCCAGGCGACTACGCCACTACTTCCTCGCCCATACCGTCATCGTAAGGACAGAACAGCCCATCAGGAAGCTCCTCGGACGACCGGACATGGCGGGGAGACTGCTCAGGTGGTCGCTCGAGCTAGCCGAATTCGACATCCGATATGAAGGGAGGAAAGCCCTGAAAGCATAGGTACTGGCCGACTTTGTAGCAGAAATGACCGTCCCCGAACCCTCGACCAACGGGTCACAGAAATGGACGATCTATGTCGACGGAGCATCCAGCCCGAAGGGGAGCGGGGCGGGAATCATCCTCGAGAACGAGGAAGGCATCCTTATCGAGGTGTCCCTCGAACTGTCCTTCTCGACTTCGAACAACCAAGCCGAATACGAGACCTTCCTCGCAGGACTCCGGCTTGCCGAGGACCTCGGCGCCCAAGAGGTCAAACTCTTCACCGATTCTCAGCTCGTGGCCTCACAAGTCCGAGGAGAGTACCAAGCCAAAAACGACAACCTCATCGAATACTTGGCCTTAGTAAAAGAGAAGATGAAAAAGTTCACCTCGGCAGAAGTGACTCACATTCCCCGGGAGCATAATGCCCGAGCGGATGTCCTGTCAAAATTGGCGAGCACTAAAAAGAAAGGCGGGAACAAGTCCGTCATACAAGAGGTCCTTTCCCGCCCGAGCATTGATAAACCATGCATGGTGTCGGACATCAATGCCATAGGGGACAGCAACTGCTGGATGACCCCGGTATACGAATACCTCACGACAGGCAAACTGCCCGACGATCCCAAAGAGGCAGGAATGGTCAAGAGGTGGGCATGCTCGTACACCATAGTCGAGGACAAACTATACCGCCGAGGGTTCTCTATTCCCCTCCTCAGATGCGTCGAGGAGACCAAGGTCCCCGGCATACTCTAGGAAATCCATGAGGGAATCAACGCACAGCACCCCGGCGGGCGATCGCTAGCCCGTAAAGCACTCCGGGCAGGATATTACTGGCCCACCATGCAACAGGACGCCAAGGAGCACGTCAAGAAGTGTGATAGATGCCAACGACACGGGGACATGCACCTCGCTCCTCCCAGCGAGCTCACCTCGCTATCCTCCCCATGGTCGTTCGCATGGTGGGGGATGGACATCCTCGGACCTTTCGTCCAAGGATCATACCAAAACAAATACCTCATCGTCGGGGTGGATTATTTCACAAAGTGGATTGAAGCAGAAGCATTGGCCAAAATCACTGCCTTTAATATACTACGTTTCTACAAACGAAACGTCCTCTCCCGGTTCGGAGTTCCCCAAGCCGTTGTCACCGACAACGGAACCCAGTTCACCGACAGGAACTTCCAAGACTTCGTCGCAAAACTAGGCACGAAGCAGCACTTCACGTCGGTCGAACACCCTCAAACGAACGGGCAGGCCGAGGCGGCGAATAGAGTGATCCTTCGCGGATTAAGACGACGACTGGGCGACGCCAAACAACGGTGGGTCGAGGAGCTACACAGCGTCCTCTGGGCCTACCGGACAACCCCACACTCTACGACCGGGGAGACCCCTTTCCGTTTGACCTATGGAACAGAGGCGGTAATCCCCGTGGAGATCAGGGAACCCTCGAGGAGGACAGAAACCCCCCTCGACGGGGACGCGAACGAGGAAGCCTTGAGGGAAGAACTCGACTTCGTCGAGGAAACACGCTCGGGCGCATCCCTCCGAGAGGCGTCACTTAAACAAAAAATAACACTACGTTATAACGACAAAGTTATCAAACGTGAGTTTCAAGTAGGCACCCTCGTCCTGCGCAGGAACCAGAAGGACTCGCGAGAAGGCAAACTCGCCGCGAACTGGGAGGGCCTGTACCGCGTCCGCGGAAAAACGGGGACAGGAGCCTACTTCCTCAAAAACCTGCACGGGGAAGAACTTGCTCGACCGTGGAACGCTGAAAAGCTAAAACAATATTACAGTTAAACACTGCCCGCGGCTAACTAGCACCGCGATTATGGGGACGCGCCAGGGTACAAACGCGACACCCCTATAAGAACACGACGATCAGAGACCGCATTGTGTGTGTGCGTGAGAACCTTTGATCCGGCGGGGATACCTCGACCGAGGCCCACCGTAGTCGTACCAACCAGGCATAACACCCAGCTCGCGATGGGAAGTTCATGCCACAAAGCTAGGACCTCAAGCGAACTCTTAGCCTCGTTGAAGGTCGGAGTACGCTTCCGGCCGCCCGACCAGCTCTCTACGCGGTCAGGGACTATCAAGGTCGAGCAAATCCCATAGCCTTACTACTTAGGCAAAAATAACGTATAACAAATAACACACAATTAAACAAGAGCACATTAAAATGGGCAGAAGCCCAGTGTACGAATATTACAAAACAAGTAGTACAAAAACGTCAAAAAGCCCCTGGCACATACGCCGGGCACAAATCATTACAAAGAAAACGGCGCGCAGGCCAGACAACCAGAAGAACTACACAACAATATCGTCTTCGACCCACCCTCCTTCCTCTTCCTGCTCCTCCTCGGGAAGATTGAGTTTGCCGTCGACCACACTAAGGAACGGGTTAATCCTGTCGAGCACCAGCGGAACCCCTGGATTCTCGGCGCCGATCTGCTCCACGGCGTTCTTGAAACCTATCTCCAGAGCTTCCAGACTATCTGATTGAAGCTCCCGAATTTTGCCAATCAAAGCGGCGCGGTCAGCAAGGTTCTTTTCCACGGGGGACTCATTCTCCGCGGGACGGGCAGCGGCCTCCAAATCCTCAACCTTCTTCCTAGAGCGAGCAAGCTCCTCTTGGGTCGCCTTCAGGGCAGATTTGACCTCGTTCAGCTCGCGGAGGGTATTGGCGTGGCCCTCGCACTCAGCCTGGGACTTCAGCAGATCAGCCGCAACCTTGTCCTTCTCCTTCTCAAGGGCAGTGTAGTCGTCTTTCAGCTTCCGTAACTCGGAGGAAGAGGGGACCGCATCGTTCAGTATCAAGGCAGTCTCAAAGACCCGCATCATTGCCGCAAGGTCCCCGACGAGCGCTTCTCTCCTCGCCTCCCCGTCCATGCCTAGAACCTCCCTCACTTCGGCATCAGCGATAACAGGGGGGTTTCTTCCGAAGTAGTTCCGCTGGAGATGACAAGCGGGCATCTGAAACTTCCCTGGTGAGGCAGATCCCACGAGGTCAACAAGGACAGGCCCCTCGGTCCTTGCTTGGGGACTGACTGCACTGTGGTGAGGAAGAGCCGCTCGTCGCACCAACGGGCACCGCAGTCTGGATAATCTCTCGGACCCGGCTTTTGGAACGTTTGGGTGCCCGCTCAGCGGCCAGCTTCATGATACGCTCGGTGGCGTTAGACATTTGAGCTGCAACAGAAAACATGGAAAAAGTTAGCACAAACGGACAAATCTAAAGAAAGGCCCAGACAGGGCGAGGAAATCCCACCTAAGAACCTCTTGGCCTCGTCGGGAGATTTGCATTCGAGGAGTCCCCGGGTATTTATGTAGCGAGCCTCTCGCACAACCCTCCCCTGGGAGTCGAGGAGCAAGCTTCCATCCCTACCAACGCACTCGGCCCGGTTGAAGCCGTGGACGAAGGCGACCAATGTAGCGTACGCACTCCTGTCGTCCTCCGACAGCGCACTATGCTTCACGACGTAATCCTCTGTGCCAAGCACGAAGTGGGCGTCCTCCCACTCTAGGGGACACTTCGACAAGAACCTCTCTCCCCCGGATCCGTCGGGCATAATGTCAAAAAGCGTGCCCACGACTGAGTGCGTCGCCGGCATAACATAGTAGAACCTCCTCTTGAAGCCCCTTATCGAATCCGCGTACGCCTTGAACAACTTCCTGGGCTGCTTAAGAGAAACCCAACTATGTCTCCCCTTATTTGTTGAGCGCTGCAAATGGAAGACACGGAAGAAGAGCTCGAGGGTGTTCCCGATTTGGAGATAGTCGCAGACGATCTCAAACGCCCGCATGAAGGCTAGAGCGTTGGGGTGTAGCCGCGATGGCGCCAGGTGCAGACGGTTGAAAACCCCTATTTGGAAACTATTGAAGGGGAGGCGGATACCAGCCTCTTTGAAGGCGAACTCATACATGGGGAACCGCAGCCCGCGATAGTTCGAGCAGATGCGATGATGAACCCGAGGCTGGAAAACCGTCCACGTGGCCTCCCCTCCTTCAGGTACGTCCTCGACGAAGGCGAACGCATCTGTGTCGTCAACCGAGAAACACGATCCGAGACGCAGGGGCTCTTCCCCGGCCCATTTGCTTGCCGGACGTAAAGGCGCCTCCCCGGGGATCTGGGCAGGTCTATCTACGTCGGGATCAGTGTCTACGTAGAGAATTCCCGGAATCCTCGCGGCCATTTTTACCTGAAAAGCAGAGGAAACAGGTGAATTTGTCGGTCGCGACCAAGTCCACCCTTCCACCGCAGATCAAGTGAAAGGGCAGCGAGCAAGAAAATTTTCGGGGACACGGCAAGCTGCCCGAGGCCGTCAACCCGTCCTCTCTCTTCGCTCCCATATCTCCCCGTCTCACTCCCCCGCGACATTCATCGCACGTCCCCGGTGCATTCATAGGAGTCCTCGGGACATTCATCTCACCCTCGGTACGTTCACCCCAAACCTCCGTTTAAGACTGCCGGAACCCTAGGAACGTCCCGCCGGTCCCGGCGGAACCCTAACGGAGCGCCAGGAATACCCTCTACTCGCCGGAAAACTACTAAATAATGAAGCAAAATGAACCACAAAAGGTGAAGAACTTACTTGAACAGTGGAGAGCGGAGTGGAACGGCGGAGATGGCAGTGCACGGCGGCGAACGGCGGCGGAGCAGCAACGGTGACTAGAAGAGATGCAGAGCGAAAAAGGTGGGAACGTGCAAATGGCACGAACTCGCCCCCTTTATAAGCCCCTCACGAACTTCGAGGCGTCCCTAGGCAATCGAGTACGCCGCCCTATGCAATAATGAGGTGCGACACGTGGCGCACGCTTCCCCAGGCACGTCTGTTCATTCCCTCACACACGTATCTTCATTCACCTCGGCTGTGACTCCTCGTATCCCCGCGACTTCCCCCTCCACGGCCAGTCTCGCTCGAGCATGCCCGCTACGTCTGCCCACTCCGTCAGCTGCTCCCCTTCGACGTAGCCTCGACCCTTAAGTCATCACTCTGACGCCTCAGAGCAACGACTTGGGGGGCTCCTGTTCTGGACTGGGCCGAGGACTTGCCCCACAGCCGAACAGGCCCATCCCACATTGGGTGGCCCATACGAGGGACTTGGTCAAACCTGTGTCGGGCAAGTGTCTCACCACCCTGTCAGGCAAATAGGCGTATAGCTTCGGGCTGAAGCATTGAGTCCTCCCCCGGACTTCTCCTCTCCTCGACACTAGGGGGAGATGGCCCCCTGCGAGGAGCCATCCCCCTCCGAGCAGCAAGTCCTCCCCCTTTTAAGGACGCGCCTTCTCCCCGCGAGAATGCCACATATTACTCCTCGACAGACATGGCTCCTCCCCGCGAGGCCATGTCCGTCGTACGACCTGATGGGTCCTCGACACAGAAGGCTCCTCCCCCGCGAGGAGTGTCTAACGGTCCGTACTACGTGGATACGTTCTCATGTAACCGCCCACTCCCGACGGAATCGGTCTGCCGTAATTCCGGAGATCTAGGAGCGGTTACCCCAGGGCGAAGACCACGTGCTGGTCTTCACTACGCCACGTAAGCCCTGGCAGTTACTTGGATTGGGCCTGACAATCCAGCCCAATGCAAGTAACCGTTGGCCCCGCGCTGGGGGCTCTCTATAAATACCCTCCACTTGAGAGGGTCAGGTTAAGTCACTTTTCTCACTCTCTATATTTGCTGTTACTCTGTGCACTCCCTAACTTGAGCGTCGGAGTACCTTGCAGGTACACCCCCCCCCCCCCCCCCCCCCCCGCCGTCCATCAACCTCACCGGAGCCGGAGCTCAACGGACGTCGTTGGCCACCTGTAACTGTCTGATCCAGGTACGATCAGTAAGCTTCCAATGAATAATATTAAGAATTTTGAAAGATAAAATTACCAACTAGGAATCGGTCTCAGACCACAAAGAGGACCAACCTTTTTTAAAAGAAGTTAACTTAGAATTAAAAGAAGTACTATCACCAATGTTTACAATAAAACAATCCAAAAATTCAGCACAATGATCCTTAAATACAACATCATAAGCAAAAGGTGATGGTGCTTGAAATAAATAAAAAAAGTTTTGAATTGGATTTTCAGTTTGATAATATTTCGCTTTCCAAAACAAACGTAGTAACAGCAATAATAATAATAAAAGCAATGATAAAAGATACAAGCATTTTATCCTGATTCACCGTTAATTAGGCTATCTCCAGTCCACCCACCTAGATGATTTACCTTAGCCAAGGACTTAACCCAACAATCAAATCATGATTATAAAGCAATGACAACCTGTCACGGATTCCTCAAGAGCTTGACCAACCTGGTCGCTTGAGAAACCCCAAAGGTTATTGACTTCTTAAGACCTGACCTATCTGGTCGCTTAAGAAGATTTCTCCCTCAATGACTACCTGTCACTGACTTCTCAAGAGTCTGACCAACTCGATCGCTTGAGGAACATAACCAGACTGGTTATAATTGTTGGGAATACACTTGATTCTTTTTCAAGAATTTCACCAATCTTGATGAATTCTGAACCAAATCTTGATTTCCGCTCAAGAATTTCAACAATCTTGATGAATTCCAAACCAAATCTTGATGAACAAAAATCAATTTTTTTGATTGATTATCTCTCTTATTCTTCACTCTTTACTCGAGTGAATCAACCAACCTTGGTTGGAAGATTATATCATTGCACAATCGATGATTAAAGGAAGAAAAGAAAACTGAATTTTGGGAAGAAGAGAAGATTAGGGTTTAGGAAAAATAAGAGAAGAAGAAAAGATTTTCTGCAGAGCTTCTCTCTGCTTACAAACTAAAATTTTTATTCTTTGCAACTGCTAGTTATATATTTACAATGATAGAGGTTACTCCCTATTTATAGATTTTGGGCTTGCTTGCTCCTTAAGAAAGATCCAAAATACCTAATTCTGCTAACACTATAAAATTGGACCTAAGTTGATTGACTTAGTGGTAAGGAGGATAACCTATGAAAGAAAGGGGATGGGTTCAATTCTCACTTCCAACAAATTTTGAACATGTGACATATTTTTTAAAATAAAGCAAAAAAAAAAAAACAAAATGCCAATATGGCATTAAAGTAATTCAAAAATAAAATTAAAAAGCCACTTGGCCTTCCACATCACTTAAAAAAAAAACCTGACACGTCAGCATTTTTGTTGACCGGGCGTGATGAAGGTCCAAATTGAGAAAATCTTTAAATGTTAGGGTATTTTTTGCAAGTATTTTTTTTATAGGGGGGTTTTTTCGAAACGCGCCTATATGGCAGGGGGCAAAATGACTATTAACCCAAAACAAAATAAGAGTGAAATAAATGATAATTATGTTATTTCAAAAACTCGGTAATGTCATTTCAAATTAGACATCTATGGTAAGCTTCCAATGAATAATATTAAGAATTTTGAAAGCTAAAATTACCAACTAGGAATCAGTCTCAGACCACAAAGAGGACCAACCTTTTTTAAAAGAAGTTAACTTAGAATTAAAAGAAGTATTATCACCAATGTTTACAATAAAACAATCCAAAAATTCAGCACAATGATCCTTAAATACAACATCATAAGCAAAAGGTGATGGTGCTTGAAATAAATAAAAAAAGTTTTGAATTGGATTTTCAGTTTGATAATATTTCGCTTTCCAAAACAAACGTAGTAATAGCAATAATAATAATAAAAGCAATGATAAAAGATACAAGCATTTTATCCTGATTCACCGTTAATTAGGCTATCTCCAGTCCACCCACCTAGATGATTTACCTTAGCCAAGGACTTAACCCAACAATCAAATCATGATTATAAAGCAATGACAACATGTCACTGATTCCTCAAGAGCTTGATCAACCTAGTCGCTTGAGAAACCCCAAAGGTTATTGACTTCTTAAGACCTGACCTATCTGGTCGCTTAAGAAGATTTCTCCCTCAATGACTACCTGTCACTGACTTCTCAAGAGCCTGACCAACTCGGTCGCTTGAGGAACATAACCAGACTGATTATAATTGTTGGGAATACATTTGATTCTTTTTCAAGAATTTCACCAATCTTGATGAATTCTGAACCAAATCTTGATTTCCGCTCAAGAATTTCAACAATCTTGATGAATTCCAAACCAAATCTTGATGAACAAAAATAAATTTTTTTTGATTGATTATCTCTCTTATTCTTCACTCTTTACTCGAGTGAATCAACCAACCTTGGTTGGAAGATTATATCATTGCACAATTGATGATTAAAGGAAGAAAAGAAAACTGAATTTTGGGAAGAAGAGAAGATTAGGGTTTAGGAAAAATAAGAGAAGAAGAAAAGATTTTCTGCAGAGCTTCTCTCTGCTTACAAACTAAAATTTTTATTCTTTGCAACTGCTAGTTATATATTTACAATGATAGAGGTTACTTCCTATTTATAGATTTTGGGCTTGCTTGCTCCTTAAGAAAGATCCAAAATACCTAATTCTGCTAACACTATAAAATTGGACCTAAGTTGATTGACTTAGTGGTAAGGAGGAGAACCTATGAAAGAAAGGGGATGGGTTCAATTCTCACTTCCAACAAATTTTGAACATGTGACATATTTTTTAAAATAAAGCAAAAAAAAAAAAACAAAATGCCAATGTGGCATTAAAGTAATTCAAAAATAAAATTAAAAAGCCACTTGGCCTTCCACATCACTTAAAAAAAAACCTGACACGTCAGCATTTTTGCTGACCGGGCGTGATGAAGGTCCAAATTGAGAAAATCTTCAAATGTTAGGGTATTTTTTGCAAGTATTTTTTTTATAGGGGGGTTTTTTCGAAAAGCGCCTATATGGCAGGGGGCAAAATGACTATTAACCCAAAACAAAATAAGAGTGAAATAAATGACAATTATGTTATTTCAAAAACTCGGTAATGTCATTTCAAATTAGACATCTATGGTAAGCTTCCAATGAATAATATTAAGAATTTTGAAAGCTAAAATTGCCAACTAGGAATCGGTCTCAGACCACAAAGAGGACCAACCTTTTTTAAAAGAAGTTAACTTAGAATTAAAAGAAGTACTATCACCAATGTTTACAATAAAACAATCCAAAAATTCAGCACAATGATCCTTAAATTCAACATCATAAGCAAAAGGTGATGGTGCTTGAAATAAATAAAAAAAAGTTTTGAATTGGATTTTCAGTTTGATAATATTTCGCTTTCCAAAACAAACGTAGTAATAGCAATAATAATAATAAAAGCAATGATAAAAGATACAAGCATTTTATCCTGATTCACCGTTAATTAGGCTATCTCCAGTCCACCCACCTAGATGATTTACCTTAGCCAAGGACTTAACCCAACAATAAAATCATGATTATAAAGCAATGAAAACCTGTCACTGATTCCTCAAGAGCTTGACCAACCTAGTCGCTTGAGAAACCCCAAAGGTTATTGACTTCTTAAGACCTGACCTATATGGTCACTTAAGAAGATTTCTCCCTCAATGACTACCTGTCACTGACTTCTCAAGAGCCTGACCAACTCGGTCGCTTGAGGAACATAACCAGACTGGTTATAATTGTTGGGAATACACTTGATTCTTTTTCAAGAATTTCACCAATCTTGATGAATTCTGAACCAAATCTTGATTTCCGCTCAAGAATTTCAACAATCTTGATGAATTCCAAACCAAATCTTGATGAACAAAAATCAATTTTTTTGATTGATTATCTCTCTTATTCTTCACTCTTTACTCGAGTGAATCAACCAACCTTGGTTGGAAGATTATATCATTGCACAATTGATGATTAAAGGAAGAAAAGAAAACTGAATTTTGGGAAGAAGAGAAGATTAGGGTTTAGGAAAAATAAGAGAAGAAGAAAAGATTTTCTGCAGAGCTTCTCTCTGCTTACAAACTACAATTTTTATTCTTTGCAACTGCTAGTTATATATTTACAATGATAGAGGTTACTCCCTATTTATAGATTTTGGGCTTGCTTGCTCCTTAAGAAAGATCCAAAATACCTAATTCTGCTAACACTATAAAATTGGACCTAAGTCGAAATTCCTGTCGAGGTACACTACTTCGACATTTCGACTCTAACACGATTTCGACACTTCCTTGCTTCTGTCGAGCAATGTTCGCTAATAAAATAAGACTATGGTGTCACATGCAAGTATACATGTATGTTTTATTGCAGCAAGTGATAATAATAAGGATATTGTACCCACATGGAGTGAAAGAGGTTTAGATTGGACCTTTGTATGAAATCTTTGTTTAAAACCAGTATGAACAAGGTAACAAAATAATAATTGGTAACAAGTTAAAAGTGTCCACAACGCAGAACTAAATGAAATAAATATAGGGTTGATAAAATCAAGAGAGTGAATGATGAATTAAGATCCATTAATATATTAGTAGCCAAAATGTGTATATGATGAGACGTGTCGTGCCTCAAAATGTCAGAACGTGATCTTTGCGTGTATCTCTACAATATCAAAACATGCATTAATGGGGCAAGGGAAAAAATTTCTAAGTCTCACTTATAACCCTAAAATACGCCTGGTTTATATTCTGAAAGTTCTTTATGGCCTTAGCCTCTTATCTCTAAGCAAGCTAATTAAGTGAATATCTCTATCCTACTTGTTTAACCATTTTTATTATGAAATCCACTTGTTTCTGGATCTCTCACAACAACAAGCTTTTACCTTTTTCTAAGTTAATCATTCAAAGAGTCGGGTTTATAGCATAAAAACACATAACAAAATAAGACACTTAACATCACATCATTTTAACATAAAGGCAACATTATATTAACTTCACATTGCTCATCAAACAAGTGTTTAGCTCATAGTGAGTTGAGTACAAACTACTGAACTAAAACTAATAGGAAGCATACTTAACAAAAGATGTAAAAGAAATGACAACCTAAAAGTAACTTAGAGATCCTTTGTGTTGGATAAACAGTGAGTGAAGACTTCAGTTGCGCCAGCTCTCAGCAGTGAGTACATGATTGGATGAGAAGAAGAACTCTCTATTTTCTCACTAACCCTCAACTAAAATAAACTAATACTAAACTATATTGCGTGTGTGTGGAACTCTTTCTTCCAAAATCTAAGCTCATCTTTTATAGACTTGAGTGTAGGTGTGAAAGGTAGTAGGTTGTGGATCACGGGCCTTTGATTCAAACAAGGTTTTAGCCCAAATTAAATCAGCATATTCTCTTTTTCATCCTCAATTCTTAGTGAACAAGCTTCCTGATACATACAATGATGAGGGAGAAGGTGTCCATTGCAGGCTGCTACAATAGGTAGTGGCGCAGAGGTGCAGGCGACGAAATGTTGGTGCACATGGCGCGCTTTTGCAGAGGTGGTCCCCACCGTACTATGTTTTTGTCTCTTTGTGCATTTGATCTTATCCTTTTGATTTTCCAATTCTTCCAAGCACAATTCTGCCACACAAGCCCTATAAATGATCTCCCTTCAAGCTCTTGCCAATTTTCTGCTTGTGATCCATAGCAATTTTTAATTCTCCATTCCATTCTTTCTTCCAAGCGCTGTTTAGACCAGGCATGCCTCATCTTGCCTTAAAACTGTCTTGCAAATCAGTCGCACACATGAAAACTACAAAAGGAACACCTATTGTGCTCAAAGCAAAACAAGCTAAAAACATATAAATTAAATAAATAAACTCTTAATTTAAAAACAAAACATAATTAAAAAGGGATAATAATGACACACTAAAAGTGGATTATCACTCCCCTAAACTTGAACTATCACTTATCCTCAGGTGATGCGACAGGGAACGACAGAGAAGAAAACATTAATCACAACCAATTAAGATCAGAGCATATGCATGATGGGATAACTCAAATTTTTAAGATTGATGAACCATGTCAAAAATTGGCACAACTAAGCCCTGTTACTGATCTGAAGTGAATGCATGCTTGAGTTCACATGACTTTTGCAGTTACGCCTGTACTCTTCAGAAGAAACATCTAGCCTAATTTTGATTCCATTTGATTAAGCCCTAGCTCCAAGGGTTATATTTTGGTTTCAAGAGGGGGTTTTGACTAGCTCTTCATTGACTTCCATCATTAACAATAAGGACCACACTTTCCACTTATTATTATTCTTTTTATTCTTTTTCACAATGCTTCACCTTTTCACTAGACTGGATCTCACTTATAATGAGTTCAACATGCTATTTTGATGAAGACATTAGTTGTTCCTTCAGTTTTAGGCACATGAAATTTTTATTTGAAGTGCATTTTGGCTACTTCCTTACACACTTTGTGTGTTTATTTAATTGTGTAGTGTGTCCTATGAAAAGATTTTGAGTCTTTTATTAGAGCCGTATTATCCTCCCCTTAGTGATTCCTCATGATTCTCACTTGTTTCTCAATTTCATAGTGGCGTGGTTTGCGTTTGGAATTGTTTGTAGGGTCACTTGTTTATGTAGGTTTGTGTTGAAATTATGTGGGCTCAAAGTTTTGTGTTATTCTGCATGGAATCATGGTAGGCGTATTGTCATGTTGTGGTTATGGCTGGAAAATTGGCTAGAGATGGCTTGGCAAGGTGCGTATATCGTACGTGGTACGTGTTGAATGGTTGAGAGTTTTGTGTTGTTGGCTCATGATGGCTTGGAGAAGGACTTGTTTGAATGTGTGTGTTTTGTTACATGAGCTTGCGCTGATGGAACGTATGTCATGGTTTGAAATCTTTTTTGCAGTGTGTACATAATTGTTATGCGTTGAGGCTGGCCCATAATCTTGGAATTTTGTAAAGAGACTTCACTGCGTACATTTCAGATTTGTGGACTGTAATTTTGGATGGCAAATGACTGTGTATTATTGTGTGGTTGTGTGACTCATGGTTTATTTGTAGGTTTGAAAGGCTTTGTTGTTGGCTTGGTACGTGATGTTTGGCTCACATGGGAAAAGTTTTCATGGCTTTTTTGGCACTTTGGTTTCTGTTATTTACCTTGTGAAGATGTAATGGGCCTATGGGCTTTTGTAATATTCTTGAATGACAATGAATTTTGGCATTTTATTTTTTGTAATGGCTTTTTTGAACGCTTCTTTTTTTGTTGTGATGTAAATGGACCTTGAAATTTATTTTTGTTCATCTTGTGGGCTTGGCATCTCTTCTAGAAATTTTGTTCTATGGACTTTCACTTTTTGTGAATCTTCTTATAAATTGGATCAATGCTTAATTTCCTTTGTATATAACTAAAATTAGATATTATAGAAATAGCCTTGAATCCTTATGCTCACCCTTGTATTTATTTATTTGAAACATGAGTAGTAATTTGGTAATGGTAACTTGCATTATAATGATGATTGTTGCTTGAAACTCCTGACTAAACTTAGCAACAACATGCTTATTCATGAATGGAAGTCACGTGCATTTGAATCCAAAACCACAACACCATTATTGAACTTTAATAACCAACTTGAAAACGATGAAAGCTTAATGAATCACGTGAATCATGGCTTACAATTAGAAGTCATACTTGAGAACCCAAACAAATCCTTCTTGAACTTGATATTGAATAAAAATGGATTCATCTTGAACTCTTCTTGAAATAATGCCACTTGGATAAAAAATGAGCCACAATCTTTCACCATGAAGCAAATGCTCAATCAACAATATGCCTTGAAATTAGAAGATAATGACTTGATATGAACTGCACCAAACTCTAAATTAGAAATGATTTGGTCCTTGATGATCTTTAACCATGAAACACTGATAACTTGACACAGTCTGACAACTTGATCCATACACAACTAACTTGGATTGGCACAAAAACCCTAATTGGAACCTCAGACATACATCACTTGAATTATGAACACCCTGGCCTTGATCATGAAACAAACTCTTGCCAAACCAAGATTAGGTCAAAACCAGATGAACTTCAATCCATATAACACACACACTT
This sequence comes from Lathyrus tuberosus, assembly GCA_022829125.1. Classification (NCBI taxonomy): domain Eukaryota; kingdom Viridiplantae; phylum Streptophyta; class Magnoliopsida; order Fabales; family Fabaceae; genus Lathyrus; species Lathyrus tuberosus. The sequence goes on from JALAZF010000879.1 coordinate 735,717, forward strand.
GACCTAATAGTCTTGCCTGAATCCTGATCCATCCTTGCAATAACTTGGACTTAGGCAACAAGAAAAATGAAAGCAACTTCATATTTTTTGGATTTTTGAATGATGGTTAGTATATGGAAACACATCTGAAGGTAATATACAGGTAGGACAAATTTAGGGTATGACAGATGCCCCTATCTAACTGGCTTAAACCTAGTAAGATGAACTGCTATGATGTTCATTCTTTTAAGGTAGAAGTCAATTACATACGAAGAAGACTCCAAATTTGTCTAAAAAGAAAGGTGTTTGGGAAGCAAGATAGCAGATCAATGTCAACCCTCGAGTGGACACTAAATAACCGCAAAGGTCATCATCGCCAAAAGGACGATGAGATCAGAATGACAGAGATTACTGACACCAAAAGGATGACAATAAGATCAAAACTGCAAAGATTGCTGATACCAAAAGGATATCAGTGAGGTCAACAAAGTTGGCTATCACCAAAAGGATAATAGTGAGCTCACAAATACTTTAGAGAACACCAAAAGGATGCTGGTTAAGTCAGAATGACAAAGATAGCCATCACCAAAAGGATGAAGGTTGGATCATAAATGCAAATCTTTCCAACACCAAAAGGATGATAGTGAACTTACATAACTCAATGACCCTTCACCAAAAGGATGAAAGCGAGGTAAAAAAAACTTGCTATTACAAAAAGGATAATAGTAAGTACACACAGATTTTCGACACCAAAAGGATGACAGATTTATCACCAAAAGGATGATAGAGAACACACACAGAGGTTTCCGACACCAAAAGGATGACAAATCTATCACCAAAAGGATGATAGAGAACATACACAATGCAATGACCCTTCACCAAAAGGATGAAAGTGAGGTCAACAAAACTTGTTATTACCAAAAGGATAATAGTAAATACACCATGGTATCATAGATTATCATTCACCAAAAGGATGATACACAAAACAAAGACCCAAGGATTACCGGCACCAAAAGGATGACGGATCTATCACCAAAAGGATGATAGAGAACACACACAACTCAATGACCCTTCACCAAAAGGATGAAAGTGAGGTCAAAAACTTGCTATTACCAAAAGGATAATAGTAAGCATACACAAATTTCTGACACCAAAAGGATGATGGATCTATCACCAAAAGGATGATAATAAACACACAATGACCCTTCACCAAAAGGATGAAAGTAAGGTCAACAAAACTTGTTATTACCGAAAGGATAATATTAAGCATACAATGGTATCATAGGTTGTCATTCACCAAAATGATGATACATAAACCAAAGATCCACGGATCGTCGGCACTAAAAAGATGACGATGAGATCATACAACACAAATTGCTACCACCAAAAGGATGATAGTAATTTCCCAACTATAACCATCACCCAAAAGGATGAAGGTAAGATCAAATCAACATGAATGGCTACCACCAAAAGTATGATAGTAAGATTATTGATAAAAGGTCAAGTTTGCTGGAGATATGTTGGTACATCAATGAGTAAAATTTTTTTGAGGACATCAACAAAAGGTTGAAGCAAAGAAGTTACTGAGGAACGTCATTCTTATCAACAAAAGGTTGAAAGGAACCAACTCACTGGGGAACGCCCAAGAGAAAGGTAGGAATTCATTCAGAGAAAAACCATTGACTAGTCTAAGGATAACAACTTCATCAATAAAAGGTTGAAGAGAACAACTCAATGGAGAACACCCAATGATTCAGAGAAATGTCATTGGCTAAGTTGGGGATAACAACTTCATCAACAAAAGGTTGAAAGAAACGACTCAATGAGGAACGCCCACTAAACAACGCTCAGTAGAAACAACTTTATTAACAAAAATTTGAAGACAACAACCCAATGGGGAACGTTCACTGACTTGAAGAAATGTCCATGGCTAGGCTGAAGATTGTCTTGGAATCTCGTGATTGATCTTGGATCTTGACTTATGCATGTATGCATGTTTGATTTTGAGAAGTTTTGCAGTGAGAATCAGGTAGTAAGCTATTAATTAAATTGAATCACAAATTATGAAGTTCACCACCGAGCTTTGATTTATCCAAAGGAAAGGGTAAACATCAGGATTGCCTTAATTTTTACCTAAATCTCCCCTTGAGGTGTTCAACTTAGCAGGCTTTTCTTTTTCTCTTTTTTTATTTTGATGGGGATTATGACTACCAAGTCATTGGTCATTAAAGAACAACTGACATGTCTTTTGGATTTTGCCTTGTGATTTGAGTGCGTAGTCAGGTTAACTGAACACTACCCTGCCCTAGGTTAAGCTTAAGGGTTTAGAAATCTGAAGGAAATTCCTACTTCTTGGCTCAAAGTGGTTAACTAGGGATTAACTCCTTATCTCTCCAGTATTTAGGTATTTGAAACAATGTATGTACATCATCAGCAGGATTTTGTCCGAAAGCATACAATTTGCAATTATGGGTATTTCGTTTTCATCATCCTCCCTCCATTCTTTGCTAAAAAAACAATTTTATAGAGAAAGTGAAGTGGAGATAATATGTGTCTGTGCTTTGTAGTGAATAGAAAAATGAGTGAATACGACATAACTAATTCAAAACATGCATAATTACTTCATTAATAAAACCAAATACAGACGACAATGTATAAAACAAACAATACTTAAGCAAACAAAAACAAAATACAAGAATGCAAATGTTAGGATGGCAACATGACAACCTTTTTCTGGGAGATAAACTTCCTTTCTTGACTTGCCACTGAACTAGCTTGGTGGCGGCATGGGGTTGGTTGTGACATTCGGGATCCTTGGAGTGAAAGTGAGAGCTTTGGACTCAACTAGGTCTTGAACCTTGTGCTTTAAAGTTATGCAATTTTCAATGGTGTGCCCTGGGGCGCCCTTATGATACTCACAGTGAGTGTTGGCATCATAGTCTGGAGGGATAACAATTAGAGGAGCTAGATCTCTCAAGGTAATCGACCCATCCTTCAGCAGATAAGAGAAGACATGAGCATATGATACAGATAGAGGATCAAAGTGTCTTTCTAGCCTCCTTATCCTTTGTTGATTAGGTTGATGCTGCTATGGAGCATGTTGTTGTGGAGCTCGTTGCTGAGGAGCATATTGTTGAGGTATCTGAGTAGGAATCGGAGCTTGAACAACTTGCTGATAAGGCAAAAGAGCGTATTGTGCAGTTGCAACATATGGGTACTGAAAGTAAGGAATTGGAGCAGGCATTGGAATAAGCGATTTATGGTGTGCTTGTCCCTTCTGAGAAGAGATGGCATTGATTTCACCCTCCTTCTTCTTGAATCCATTGAAAGGCTTTTTCACTCTAGTCTAGCTGCTAGAACCTCTTTGGATCTTTCCACTCTTCAAATCCTCTTCAATTCTTTCATCGACGATTACCATGTCAGAGAATCCTGAAGACACACTGCTGATCAGCTTTCATAGTATTGTCCTTGCAAAGTTCCCATGAAGATATCAATCAATTCACTATCAACAAGTGGAGGATTCACCCTTGCAGCTAACTCCCTCCAACTCAGCCTAAGTACAGACACTGCTACGCTCAAGTTGCATGTACCACTCTAGAGATGCTCCAGACAGGCTATTTTGGAAGCAATGGATCATGCATTTTTCATCCCTGGCATAGGCAACCATGTTTCAACAGTATATCTTCAAATGAATGTTGGGACAGTTGAAACCCTTATACTTTGGGAATTTTGGTACTTTGAACTTGGGTGGAATCACAACATCTGGCACCAAGCACATCTCCAAAACACTCAAAGAAGTTGAGTTGTGCCCTTCCATGACTCGTAGTTTTTCAGCTAGGTCACGACACATCTTGATGGCTTTAAAATCCTTAGCAGCACTATGATTGGCAATTGGAACAACAGTATGATAGCTTTGCATCTCATACTTATCTTACAGATCTTCTTTAGCATGAGGAATAAGAATCTGAATCACAACAAGTTGGGCTTGCGAGATAGCTCCAACAGTGACTCCATAGGTGGGTATTAGTTGAGTAGTGGCTTCTTCAACTGCATGAGTGAAGTTCAGAGGCATTCCATAGATGATGTGATTAGGAATAGGAACTGAAGGCCTTGAGTGAGAAGTAGATCCTTGCACAGGAACATTGTTCTTTGCGGCAGCGCCGTCACGTAATTCATCTTCCTTTCTAACCATAGTAGTTATGGCTTCGAAAATATGGTCAAACTTGCTCTTGTCATAGTCAATTTCTTCTCTCACGGTGATTTGCTCTTGTTGAATCTGATCCATCATTCGTCTAGTATTGGCTCGAGTTGTGTAGTGGTGTCGAGGAATCAACTTGATTTACTGGAGACGAAGGAAGGTGAAATGAGTTTTTGTTTTTGGAATAAATTGCAAGATGCACAACTGATGCAATGCAATGCAATGTAAGAATCCAGGATCACAGGTACAGGATCACAAAAGCTTGAGGTTCAGATGGAGGATAAGTATGACTACTCTCCTCATAAGGATCTCACCAGATAGGATCTAGAGTTTAAGGGAACCCCAAAGTGATGAATCCACATGACTGTTCATCAGACACGCCATGGGCATGGCGGTTGATAACTCCATCATATGAATCTATTTTGGGTGAGGTATTCGTATCGAACTACACGAGGGGGACTCCTCGGTGCCCCATACTATGTAACACCCCAATTCCCATCGCGGATAAATAATACATAAATAAATCAGAGTAAATAAAAAAAAATATTCTTAGACAGAAACAAGGATGCCACATTTAAAGAAAAACAACACAATCCCTGCTCATAAATTTGATACATAACACAAAATGGAATAAACCAAAAAGGGAAACTTTTTCCAACAAAACTACAAAAGGAAAGTTCAATTATGGAATAAAGCGGAAAGATCCATAACTGACTTGTTTTACAAAATAAATTGTTTTATAACATCAAAATATTCATACAAAGGTAATACAAAATAGATCCAACAAATGTATACATATATAACAAAAGCGTTCCCCAACTCCTGTGTTACGTATCAGAGCAGACAGACCGACAAAAGGATGGAGAACTAATCTTCACAAAAGCCTCCAAGACACTAATCTGCAATTGCCTCATAGAGCAACAAACCACAGCAGAAGGGTGAGAAATAACAACTAAATCAATATTGCATAATAATATGCAAACACATATAAATTCACATGCATAATTATTCTCACCACAAGCATCACATATTAATACATATAGCATGTCACCGATACATAACATATTTCTAATAATCCAACAACATTGCATATATCAATTATACCAACATAATCACATATTCGCACATAAGGCATACCAACGTTATAACATATGGAAACACACCACCACATCACGTATATTCATATATAGCATACCATAGAGACTTAATACAATCATTGTAATGTACAACATTCCCCCAAAATATAGCATATGTCTATACATAAAACATATCATCCATAACCAATGCATTTATCACAAATGCATATCAAATCACCAATGCTATCACAAGCTCAATACATAATCAATCAATTCACAATTCCCCACACATAATGCATCCATTCACAAATTCCCACATATAATCAATCTATTCACAAATTCCCATACATAATCAATCCATTCATGATTTATGCAAATGCACAGAGACCGACACAACGACTCTATGCAAATGCAATGTGGTACCATTCCATCCATCATTCTCATCATTAATTCACTCAGGAATTATTGGAATCATCGCTTGTTACTTAGTGTAACTCCCCGTCGGGAAAACGATGTTCCCTGTCGCTTTAGGTCCTCTTTGTATAAGGCACACGACGTTTATGGACCGCTTTAGGTCCTCTTTGTATAAGGCACACGATCCGATCGCTTTAGGTCTTCTTTGTAAAAGCCACACGATCGTCTATAATGTCGCTTTAGGTCCTCTTTGTATAAGGCACACGACCGTTACAGTAGATTCCCTCTGGAATCGTTTCGTCGCTCACACCCCACAAGGGCACACGACATCATAAGATGCATATCATGATGCTTGGCATACAAATGACTCATGACAATCCAATGCATACATATATACAACCATGTGAACCATCTCAACATTGAATTTCACATAAACAATGCATTCCATCATAATCCACAAACCACAACAATTAGCATTTTAGCATATACACTCATATCAATTCAAATCAAGAATTCCTCACCATCAACCACCAAAATCCTACAATCATACAATGATATTCACAACACTAGGATTCACGCCACAAGGCTACCCACAACAATATACATTAATACCATACATTTGTATTCAATTCAACAAAGTATTTTGCCATAAGCCCACAACAATTACAACAACTTATCACATGCTTCAACATCATATAAACCACATAAAAGCTCCACGTCATATAACAATAGCACAACACACTATAAAACACCAACCGCACGCATTTAACGCGATAAAAACCCGACAACACGACTATTTATCAAAAACACGAATTAATTAAATCATCTTTTACCCTCCAAACCATTTTTAATAGAAATAATATTTCATTAGCTTTCCAACGCTTCGAACGGGGGTCAAAACGGACTTACGGTTCAAAAGTTATGAATTTTTGAAGTTTCGGAAATTTTTCATTTTTGCCCAGACCGCGCTAAGCGCGCAGACCCGCGCTAAGCGCGATACTTGCGGAGACTCAGCAGAATTTGGCCTTAAAAACACTATCGGAAGACTTCCGGACATCCGTTTTCGATTCCGTAAAAAGCTGCGATCTCAGAATTCAACGTACTACAATATTTTCACCATTAAAATGCCATCCAACACATTTTCCAGTTTTGTAATATTTTGAAACATAATTTTATCAATTTATCCCAATTTCAAACTCAATCAAAACCACTCGAAAACACACAAACAACCATTCCCGGTTAATTTCTATCCTCACCCGACTATACCACACAACTTATTCCGCATTCCAACCGTGAAAACATCGACTTCTCACTATTTCATCATTATTACCCTAACTCTTACAAACTATATAACTCAATCCAAAACTCCCTAAATCATACCAATGAGTATTCCTGATTAAACCCAAACATCACTCGACCATTCTACACGATTTATTCCAAATTCTAACTGTTAAAACATCGATTCTATCGAAATGATCACAATACCAATCAAGTGGAAAACATATATTTTTCAACCAAACATTCAAACAAATACACACATATACATATACAAGCAAGATATAATCGAAACCTCTCACTCTTACCCGATTAATCGCGCTTGAAACGGAGCTATGTCGATTTTCCTCTTCTCCTCTCTTTCCCTTCCCTTTTCTTTCTCTTCTTTTCTCTTTCTCTTCTTTTCTCTCTTTTTCTCTCAATTCTCTATTTATATAAATATCTAACTTTTTTCTAACTAATCAAATGACCATTTTGCCCTTACGCTCAAATATCTCCCAAACGCTCTCAAAATGCGATAAAACATAAACAACGATGAAATATATTTCGGGAAATAAAAGTTGAAAAGAAATTATAATTTATTGCAAATATTTTACCTATCAGGGAAATTAGCCAATTAACTCAATTAGCAGGTAAAATACAATAAATTCACACATTTCACAAAATTCACATAAATGAAATAAATAAATACAATTAAACAAATCGGGGCGTTACAACTCTCCCCCACTTAGACATTTTCGTCCTCGAAAATATAACTGAGACGAACAACTCCGGATACGACTCTCGCATCCGACTAACCAACTAACATGCCAACACTAGGCACACTGCGAATAACACAAACTGATAAACCACCTTGCTAACAGCAGGTATAACAACGACACAACAACGACGACAACTACAACGACAAGATGCAAAGCCCATACAATGCACTTGAAGACTAACTCACGACTCAAAGAAAACCATGTTACCAACACCTAGGTAAAATTCCCATAATTTCCCACAAGGAATTAGCTACCCGCACTCGAACCATCACTACTACAAAACGCTAAAACAACAACGTCAGGCTTACAACGCATCCTTTTATGCCGTTGTAATAGGTTAAAAATTTCGCGCCCATTTAAAAGCTGAGTCATTTAATGACGGTTGAATGAAACCACCGTAGTAATAAATAAAATGTATCAAGTTTTGATTCCCTGCAACTACATTTTTTCCATTTTTTAGAGTACATTTAGCGTGTGTCAATTAAGTCCATTATTTATAAAATAAATTGTAAATTATTTTACAACGGTTAAGATGAGCAACCATAGTAATAAATGAATTGTATCAAGGTTCGATTCCATGCAACTACATTTTTTCCATTTTTTAGAGTACATTTAGCGTGTGTCAATTAAGTCCATTATTTATAAAATAAATTGTAAATTATTTTACAACGGTTAAGATGAACAACCGTAGTAATAAATGAAATGTAACAAGCTTCGATTCCCTGCAACTACATTTTTTCCATTTTGTAGAGTACATTTCACTTAAGATTCCACTACGGTTTGTTTCTCCACCGAGATTAAAAGGTTTACTGATAAATTAAAACAAAACTTATTATGTATTTCTTTCATAAGACGCCCTAATCGAACAAGTGAGCCAGCGACGCCCTAACCTTTACACTCTTCAACATCTTCATTCCTTTTTTCTTGGTTTATGCTCAAATATTGACCGTCTTCATTCATTTGCTTCTTCAGCTTCGAAGTAAGGTTCTCTTCAACATATTCATTCCTTTTTTCTTGGTTTATGTTCAAATATTGACCGTCTTCATTCATTTGCTTCTTCAGCTTCGAAGTAAGGTTCTCTTCAATATCTTCATTCCTTCTTTCTTGGTTTATGCTCAAATATTGACCGTCTTCATCATTCATTTGCTTCTTCAGCTTCGAAGTAAGGTTCTCTTCAACATCTTCATTCCTTCTTTAATTGTTCATATTGTATATGCTCAAGTCATAATGAGATGTTTCATATGCTTTACGTTTAGTATTAGAGTACATCTTCATTGATTATTTCTTTGTTCATATTGTATATGCATATGCTTAAGTTTTTGGATTAGATTTTGGTGTGTCATTCACATTATTATACATGTATAAATTTCATAAGTTGTAATGGATCGTAGTTGGATGAAAGCCAATAGATTAGATCCGGTTTATGATAACGAAGTTTGTGAATTTCTTGAATACGCTGATAAACATCTTCCCGACAATGATGGTATCTTTTATTGTCCTTGTGTTGTTTGCGCTAATATCAAAAAGGGTACAAAGAAAGAAATACGCAATAAACTTTGTTGTGATGGTATATGTCAAAATTATATAATATGGGCGTGGCATGGTGAGGTGGATAATAAGGAAAGTCGGGCGTCACAAAGTCAAAGAGTGGAGGAAGATGAATATATGGAAGATCACCTAGAGGATATGTTCCGTGATATTGGAGAATCTTCTTTTATGAATGCTCATATTTATGATAATTTATGTAGTGATAAAGACACCCCTTTATATAAGGGATGCACAGAGTTCATACGATTGTCGGTGGTGTTAAAGTTGTTTAATCTGAAGGCAAAAAATGGATGGTCGGATAAAAGTTTCACGGAATTACTTGAATTGCTATAGTAAATGTTACCAGAAGATAACAAATTGTCGGATCGTTGCTATGAGGCCAAGAAGATATTGTGTCCACTGGGTCTGGAGTATATCAAGATACATGCTTGCCCTAATGATTGCATATTATTCCGGAAAGAGTATGAAGACTTATTTCAATGTCCGAAATGTGGTTGTTGCGTTACAAGCAGAAGGCTAGCAATGGTGATGACAATGATCACTATGACAGTGTTAATAGGAAGCATCCTCCTACTAAAGTGTTATGGTACTTGCCAATACTTTCACGATTAAAGAGACTTTTTGCTAATTCGAATGACGCAAAGAATCTTAGATGGCATGCAGATGAAAGGATTCGTGATGGAAACATTCGCCATGTAGCTGATTCTTTGCAATGGAAGAAAATTGATTCGTTGTTTCCGGATTTTGGAGTCGAGCCAAGAAATCTTAGGCTTGGGCTTGCCACCGATGGAATGAACCCCTTTGGTAATATGACCACTAATCATACTTTGTGGCCTGTTCTTCTCACTATTTACAACCTATCTCCTTGGTTGTGCATGAAGCACAAGTATATACTGTTAAGTATGATGATTTCTGGACCACGACAATCTGGTAACGACATAGATGTTTATCTGAGTCCATTAATTGATGATTTACGACTCTTGTGGGATGAAGGCGTTGAAGTTGATGATGCATATTCTGGGGAAAAGTTTAATATGCGTGCAATGTTATTTTACACAATTAATGACTTTTCGGCTTACGGTAACTTGGCGGGATACAGTGTCAAAGGACATAAAGCGTGTCATATATGTGAAGATGATACTTGTTATCACCAACTTGAGTTTGGAAAAAATACCGTTTACCTTGGGCATTGAAAATTTCTAAAACCGGGTCATCCTTATCGTAGATTGCGAAAGGCTTTTAATGGAGAGCAAGAGTTTGGTGAGGGTCCTAAACCTTTAACCGGTGATGAAGTTTATCAACGGCAGGAATACATTAATGTTGTCCTTGGGAAGAGAGAAAAAGAAAAAGGTGGGAAGAGAGAAAAAGAAAAAGGTGGGAAGAGAGGAAAAGAAAAAGGGGCAGTTGCGAAAAATATATGGAAAAAGAGGTCCATCTTCTTTGATCTTCCATATTGGTCAAGTCTTGATGTTAGACATTGTCTTGATGTGATGCACGTGGAGAAAAATGTGTGTGATAGTTTGATTGACACACTTCTAAACATTCCGGGCAAGACTAAAGATAGTAAGACTTCCCGTCTTGATATGGAGAAGATGGGTATACGAAAACAGTTGGCTCCAGTAGAGAAAGGAAAAAGAACTTATCTGCCTCCAGCATGTCACACTCTATCTAAAAAGGAAAAGAAGATGTTCTGCGAGTGTTTGCAAGGTATTAAAGTTCCGCAAGGTTACTCATCAAACATCAAGAAACTTGTATCAATGAAAGATCTTAATTTAATTGGTTTAAAATCTCATGATTGTCATGTATTGATGCAACAACTTCTACCAGTGGCTATCCGTGGGATCCTTCCAAAAAATGTGAGAGAAACTATAACGAGACTGTGTTTATTCTTCAATGCCATATGTAATAATGTTCTTGATTTAAAAAAATTGGATGAATTAGAAGATGAGGCTGCCATAATCTTGTGTCAATTGGAGATGTATTTTCCGCCATCATTTTTTGACATTATGGTTCACTTACTTGTTCATCTCGTAAGAGAAATCAGAATTTGTGGTCCAGTTTATTTAAGGTGGATGTATCCAATAGAGCGATATATGAAGATCTTTAAAGGATATACGAAGAATCATCACCGACCGGAAGCTTCGATTGTTGAAAGGTACATCACAGAAGAAGCTGTTGAGTTTTGTACAAACTATTTGTCGGATGCAGATTCTATAGGAATTCCAAAGTCTCGTCATGCTGACACAGACGGAAGAGGTATTCAAGGTCTAAATGTTAGGTCAATGGCTCGGGATGTAGTGATTCAATCACATTTCTATATTTTGAATAATATAGACGAGGTTCAACCTTTCATAGATACTCACAAAAGACTTATGAAGAAAAAATATCCCTGAATGAATGACAAGTTGTTGTTGATAGAGCATAACAATAGATTCATGGATTGGTTTAATAAAAGTGTATCTAATGATCCTAGTGCATCCGAGATACTTAGATGGTTGTCGTACGGGCCAAAATTTTGTGTCATTACCTGGAGTGCATACGACATTGGTCATTATACCTTTTATACCAAATCAAAAGATGATCGTAGTACAATGCAAAATAGTGGGGTTATGGTTGAAGCCGAATCGATGTATTTCTCTAGTTCGAAATATAAGAATCCGGTATTGGCAACTACCGCGTTTTATGGTGTCATTAATGAGATTTGGGAGATTGATTATGTTATTTTCAAAGTGGCTTTATTTAAATGCAAGTGGGTTCCCAATAATAGTAATGGTGTAGACATTGATGACTTAGGATTCACCCGGGTCGACCTTGGCAAGGAATCTTTTAATACAGAACCATTCATCATGGCTTCTCAAGCAAAACAAGTTTTCTATGTTTCCGATCCATCAGACAAATCGGGGAAATGGTCAATCGTTCTCCAAGGAAAATACATTCCTCTTAGTGATGAAAGTCTTGATATTCCGTCCACACCTTCTTATACAACACAAGTTCCTACCTCATATGATGAAGTTGATGGAGATGTCGTGCATGCTATACGACTCGATCATGAAGAAGGCATATGGGGAAATTAACAAGTACGTAATTTATTATTTATTCATAATATATTAATTGTATGTTATAGTTTAGAAGTATTTTTACTAACAAGTATAGTTATTTGAAATCATAGGTATTTTGAGTCCAGACACCAGGCCAGGAGACAAGACACCAAGACACAAGATACCAATACGCCAAGTTACAATTATGTGAAGTTATGTAATGTGTGTAAACTGTAATATGATATATGTGATATTTTATTTATGTAGGTTGTTTGTTCTGATAAACTGTAAACTGGTATATGCGATATTATGAATATGACACGATTAATATTATTATGAAAACTGTATCACAAAATGTGAATTGTATTTGATCGTACCTGGATCAGACAGTTACTGGTGGCCAACGACGTTCGTTGAACTCCGGCTCCGGTGAGGTTGAAGGACGGTGGGGGGGTGTACCTGCAAGGCACTCCGACGCTCAAGTAAGGTGGTTGTCAGAGAAGAGCAAGTACAGAGGTGAGTAAGAAAAAATGACTTAACCTGACCCTCTCAAGTGAGAGGGTATTTATAGAGAACCCCCAGCGCGGGGCCAACGGTTACTTGCATTGGGCTGGATTGTTAGGCCCAATCCAAGTAACTGCCAGGGCTTACGTGGCGTAGTGAGGACCAGCACGTGGTTTTCGCCCTGGGGTAACCGCTCCTAGATTTCCGGGATTAGGGCAGACCGAATCCTTCGGGAGTGGGAGGTTACTTGGAACGTATCCACGTGATACGGACCGTTAGACACTCCTCGCGGGGAGGAGCCTTCTGTGTCGAGGACCTATCAAGCCCGTAGACGGACATGGCCTCGCGGGGAGGAGCCATGCCTGTCGAGGAGTGATGTGTGGCATTATCGCGGGGAGAGCTGGTATGTCGAGGAGGTACCTCTCAGCAGGGTGCGAGGTCATCTTGTCCTGTTGTCCCAAGTGCCCGACACTGTAAAGTGCCCGGGGGGAGACGGTGGCTTGCTCATGACAGTCAAGTGCCCCGCAGAAGGGTCTTATTGGGCCTCCCAAGGCTGGATGGGTTGGGCCTGCTCGACTGCTGGGCAGCCTCGGCCCAGTCCAGAACAGGAGCCCCCCAAGTCGTTGCTCTGAGGTGTCAGAGTAATGACTTAAGGGTTATTGGTATGTCGAGGATACGCCCAGAGAGGAACCGAGGAGGTCGTTCCCGTGCACGAAGTTCCTTTGGTCGGATGAGAGTCGGGCGTCGGACAGCTGTGTCCGATCGTATGGTCGGGGAGATGAAGGGTTTCGGATTCGAAGCGTTGGGGAAAACCGAAATGACACGCGTGGGGAGATGGGTGGCTGCATGCGTGCCACGTGTCACCTGCCATTATTACCTAGGGAGGCTAGGGCGGCTGGCTAGGGTAGCGCACTCGAGTGCCCTATGCCCCTCGAGTCTCGCGAGAACCGCTTATAAAAGCCGCTCCCCTCGTTCATTTTTCACTTTTCCGCTTCTCTCTCAAGAATCCCTCTCCTTCTCTCTCTACCTTCTTCCGTCGTAGCTTGCAGCCGTCAACCGCCGGACACTCCCTGCCGGAGACCTTTCCTCCTCTACAACCATCGTTCGCCGCCGTGAAACCGCCGGAGACTCCGTGCCGGAACCCTAATTCGCCGTTTAACGGGTACTTGTTTCAAACTTGACCTTTATTTTGCGTTTTTCTTCAATTTCAACTAGTATACGACATTTCCTTGGTGAACTAATGAGGTTCCCATGGGAAATGAAAGGATTCTTGGCGAATACGGTGGGAATCTTTAGTTGTTGAGGGAGAGAGTGCGAAGAACTTCGCTCTCTTTTGATGAATATCTCGGGGATTAGGGACGAACATGTCGGGGACCCGTTTAATGTCTCAGGGTCCATAATAATCAGTATATTTGTTAGTGCCGCGGGGACACGGGGTAGAACCTTCCGGAGAGGCGATGAATTCCCCGGCGAACAAGTTGATCCTTGGCCGATCGTGTCGGGGAGTTGAGAAAGCCTTGCCCCTTCTTCGCCCGTTCGCTTGAACAGCGGTGGAGGGGTGAATTTGATACGACCAATCGAATTCACCGTTTCCTTCTGATTTTCAGGCAAATGGACGATTTGGCTGCGGAGGTGGCCGTAGGATATTTCGAAGAAAACGACGACCAGCCCAACTCCCCCATGGCTCACATGGCTTTTGCGCAAGAGCGGCCGCTCGAGGATTGGGTCTGCGACGAGGCCCTGGAGATGTCGTCCATCTTCGTTTATCCAGATGAGGACGACGCTTTTTGTACCGTCGAGCACAGATTAATCGGATCCGGCAAGTCTTGGAAGGTTTTTCGTCCCGAGGAGAGTCATCGGATATGCTCCCCTTACCGGGGAATGCGCATCCCCTTGTATGAGTTTATGTTCGAGAAGGCGGGGTGGAGGCTGCCCTTCACAGACTTACAAGAGGGGATCTTTACCTGGTTGCAGCTGGCGCCTTCTCAAATTCATCCGAACTCGCTAGCTTTTATTCGGGCCTTCGAGCTCGTTTGCAAATATTTAAAAATCGTGCCGACCGTTCGCCTCTTCTTCCGTATATTCCACCTTCAAAGATCGTCGGCCGGTGGTCGACACGGCTGGGTGTCTTTCAAGCAGAGCAAGGCACTGTTCCACACTTACTTGGATTCCATACGGGATTTCAAGTTCCGCTATTATTTTGTGAAATCGGTCACCCTCGAGGCTATCTATTCGTTGTACCGGAAAGTCACCCGCGAGGTCGACGGTCGTTCCGAGGAGGTGCTGGAGCCAAAGTTCCCTCTGTACTGGACGGAGGAACACTTTAAGAAGGGAGTCGATAAATACAAGACGAAGCATGTTCAGATGGAGGCCTACGAGTGGGAAGCCTATGATAAAATCGTCGCTTTCGTCGAAAGCTTCACCGAAGCTCAGCACGAGACGCTGGACGGCCAGCCTATAATGGGTACAGACGGGCAGGTGAAGAAAGAACGTCGCCAGATAAATGCCCGCGTTCTGCTCGAGACCTTCTCCGACGAGGAAGCAATCGAGTTGTTAGGTGGTGAAAACGTCCCCACTTTAGGTCTTCCTCGCATCTGTGTTTCTCGCCTTACTAACGTTTTCTTTCTTTTTGCAGGAACAATGGCCGGAGCCGAGGAGAGGTTGAAGAAGCTGAAAGCGAAGAGGGCCCGGGAAGCGCAGGCCCGGGGAGAGACATCGTGCTCCAAGGACCAAGAGGTTGCTCCTTCTGGGGCCCCGCCCGAGGGTGTTTCCTCGGCTGCCATGCCCGAAGGTTCCAGTCAGTCTCAGCCCACTGCCACTGTGTTGGGGATTGTAGGTGGGCGCATAACTCCCGCGGGCAGCCAGTCCCCAGCTACCCAAGGGACTCCGAAGCGGCAACGGGTTGCGGAGGTCATCGACCTGGGTGGTGAAGACAGTCTACCGCCTCCTTCCACCTTTGACCTCCCGCCTTGCCACCAAAAGCCTCGCTTCTTCTCCGAGGTCACTTATCCTCGCGTCCCTCCTTCCAAGATCCAAAGTGTGCTGGGGACTGCTACCGAAGCGAGGAGGAGGATGATTTTTGAGGATCTGTCAGCCGTCATGCGCCTTTGCTCGACTGCTATCATCCTTAATGACGAGACCCGCCCTGCTGCTGAACTTGCCCGCTTGCAGGAAAAGCTGGAGACCTTGGGTGCTGAGATGCTCGGTATGCGTAAGGAATTAAAGGAGTGCCAAGACCTGAACAAAGAGTAAAGCGAGCAGCAGCAGCGGGTCGAGGACAAGGTTAAGAAAGTCGAGGAGAGGGAGAGAGGGCACCTCGCCCGGATCGCTGAGCTGGAGGCGGAGGAGAAGCGGCTTAAGGAAAGGATTGCTGAGTTAGAAGATGCGGTGCGGCCGGCCGAAGGGGAAACCGAGGAGGACAGGCTCCTAACCACTCGGGCAGCATTTATGGCCCAACTCCAGAAGCTCGAGCAAGATCTCCGGCTATCCGAGGACGATGCTATTGAAACTGCGGGCATAGGGTTCTGCAGTGCTATGGCGCAGCTTCGGGTTCTCAACCCCGACCTCGTCACCGAAGGGATTGACCCCGACGCTGAGGTGGTGGACGGCCAGATAGTTCCGCTCGGTCGAGGAGGACATGGCAATGATGGAGGCGAGCCAGACACGACTGAGACTGCTGCCGAGGATGCTGTATAGGATTATGTTTTACTTGGCCTGCGTGCCACTTTGTTCTTGCCCGGTTTGTGGGCTTATTTGATGTGCTATTTGCACAATGGTTATTTTTGCCCGGCTTGTGGGCTTATATTTGTAACTTTTTGTACTAAGGGTTCTGCTCGATATTCGTACTTTGTAATACCCCTTTATTAATTTTGTTTGTGTGTGATGTGGTATTTGCTATACTTTATTTTTGCCTAAGTAATAGGGCTTTGAGATTTGCTCGACCTTGATAGTCCCTGACCGCGTGGAGAGCTGGTCGGGCGGTCGGAGGCGTGCCCCGACCTTTAACGAGGCTAAGAGTTCGATTGACGTCCTGGCCTCGTGGCATGAACTTCCCATCGCGAGCTGGGTGTTATGCCCGGTTGGTACGATGACGGTGGGCCTCGATCGAGGGATCCCCGCCGGATCAGAGGTCCTCGCGCACACACAACGCGGTCTCTGATCGTCGTGTTCTATATAGGGGTGTCGCGCTTGTACCCTAGTGCGTCCCCGTAATCGCGGTGCTAGTGACCCGCGGGCAGTGTTTAACTGTAGTATTGTTTTAGCTTTTCAGCGTTCCATGGTCGAGCAAGTTCTTCCCCGTGCAGGTTTTCGAGGAAGTAGGCTCCTGTCCCCGTTTTTCCGCAGACACGGTACGGGCCCTCCCAGTTCGCGGCGAGTTTACCTTCTCGCGAGTCCTTCTGGTTCCTGCGCAGGACGAGGGTGCCTACTTGAAACTCACGTTTAATAACTTTGTCGTTATACCGTAGTGTTATTTTTTGTTTAAGCGAAGCTTCTCGGAGAGAAGCGCCCGAGCGTGTTTCCTCGACGAAGTCGAGCTCCTCTCTCAGGGCCTCGTCGTTTGCGTTCCCGTCGAGGGGGTCTTCTATCCTCCTCGAGGGTTCCCTGATCTCTACGGGGATCACTGCTTCCGTTCCGTAAGTCAAACGAAAGGGGGTATCCCCGGTCGTGGAGTGTGGGGTTGTTCGGTAGGCCCAGAGGACGTTGTGTAGCTCCTCGACCCATCATTGTTTGGCGTCGCCCAGTCATCGTCTTAATCCCCGAAGGATCACTCTATTCGCCGCCTCAGCCTGCCCGTTCGTTTGAGGATGCTCGACCGACGTGAAGTGTTGCTTCGTGCCTAGTTTTGCGACGAAGTCTTGGAAGTTCCTGTCGGTGAACTGAGTTCCGTTGTCGGTGACAATGGCCTGGGGCACTCCGAACCGGACAAGGATGTTTCGTTTGTAGAAACGTAGTATGTTGAAGGCAGTGATTTTGGCCAATGCTTATGCTTCAATCCACTTCGTGAAGTAATCCACCCCGACGATGAGGTATTTGTTTTGATACGATCCCTGGACGAAAGGTCCGAGGATATCCATCCCCCACCATGCGAACGGCCACGGGGAGGATAGCGACGTGAGCTCGCTGGGAGGGGCAAGGTGCATGTCCCCGTGCCGTTGGCATCTGTCGCACTTCTTGACGTGCTCCTTGGCGTCTTGTTGCATGGTGGGCCAGTAATATCCTGCCCGGAGTGCCTTACGAGCTAGCGATCGTCCGCCGAGGTGCTGCGCATTGATTCCCTCATGAATCTCCTGGAGTATGCCGGGGACCTTGGTCTCCTCGACGCATCTGAGGAGGGGAATAGAGAACCCTCGGCGGTATAGATTGTCCTCGACTAGGGTATACGAGCATGCCCGTCTCTTGACCATTCCTGCCTCTTTGGGATCTTCGGGAAGTTTGCCTGTCATGAGGTATTCGTATACCGGGGTCATCCAGCAGCTGCTGTCCCCTATGGCGTTGATGTCCGAGACCATGACCGACTTGTCAATGCTTGGGCGGGAAAGTATTTCTTGTATGACGGACTTGTTCCCGCCTTTCTTTTCGTGCTAGCCAATTTTGACAGGACATCCGCTCGGGCATTATGCTCCCGGGGAATGTGAGTCACTTCTGCCGAGGTGAACTTTTTCATCTTCTCTTTTACTAAGGCCAAGTATTCTATGAGGCTGTCGTTCTTGGCTTGGTACTCTCCTCGGACTTGCGAGGCTACGAGCTGAGAGTCGGTGAAAAGTTTGACCTCCTTGGCGCCAAGGTCCTCGGCCAGCCTGAGTCCCGCGAGGAAGGCCTCGTATTCGGCTTGGTTGTTCGAAGTCGGGAAGGACAGTTCAAGGGACACCTCGATGAGGATGCCTTCCTCGGTTTTGAGGATGATTCCCGCCCCGCTTCCCTTCGGACTGGATGCTCCGTCGACATAGATTGTCCATTTCTGCGACCCGTTGGTCGAGGGTTCCGGGACGGTCATCTCTGCTACAAATGCCTCTCGTCCATTGAACCCCTGTAGATCTGACCCGACGTACGGGGTCAAATGCCTCTCGTCCAGCTGAAGGGTCCCGAACAAGTGAGAATACATGATGTCGACCGAGCTCCCCTGGTCGACTAGGATTCTTCGGACGTCAAAGTTCGCCATTTGCGCCCTGACCAGGAGGGGAATAGTGGCGTTCGGGGCTCCCCCGGGGAGTTCCTCGAGGTAGAAGGTGATGGGATTGGAGTCTCCCCGCACTTTCTCGAGGGTGGTCATTTTCGCGGATGTCGCGGATTCCAGTTCGTCAAACTTTCGTTTGATCGATCCCACCGAGACTTTCCCGGGGTCGCCTCCGGAGATGACCATTGCTTTGGGAAAGCCTTCCCAGGTGCTGCGTGCAGTGACAGGGTCCTCGTCGGGGAAGGTCGCCCACATGTTGCGGATCGCCTCTTCACCCTCGATGATTGGGGGGACGAAGAAGTCCTCATGTCGGGTGACGCTGAGGGCGACCTGAAGCTGACTGTCGCCGGGAGGAGGTGTTGCCTCCTCGACGTTCTGTGCTTCCCTTGAGCTGGGACGAGGAGGGTCATTCTTTTGGGCATATTTCTTCAAGTGCCCCTCTTTGATGAGAATCTCAATGGCATCCTTGAGATGGATGCAATCTTCGGTTACGTGCCCGTGGCTTCGGTGGAACATGCAGTACTTAGATTTGTCGACATTTGGTTTGGATGCAACGGGCTTTGGGAAGCGAACTCCTCCTTTCACAAACTCGGAATTCTGGTAGTCGGAGGGGATCCGAGATCGGGAAGTGTTGAGCGGGGTGTATTCCGTGAATCGGCCAGCTGGCCCGCGTTGTTCCCGGGGATCTCGGTTGCGGTTTTCCTTCTTCTTTTCTCCTCCCCGTCGGGGAGAAGCGTCATCATCTTTGTGGCCGCGGGGGCCTTCCCTACGTCTCGTCTCGAGAGCGATCTGGGCTGCTTCCGTCTCCTCGAGTTCGATGTACTTCTGAGCTCGAGCGAGAAGGTCCTCCAGACGTCGGGGTCTTCGGAGGCCTATGGATTTGGCAAAGTCTGACCCGGCGCGCAGTCCGTGGATAATCAAGTATTTCTTCATGTCGTCGGTCGTATGGACCTCGACGGCTTCCTTGTTGAACCTCTCGATGTAGTTCCGGAGAGATTCGTTCCTCCCTTGGAAGATCTTTTCTAGGGCAGCCTCTGTCTTCGGGTGTCGACGAGACGCGGTGAAGTGTTTAGTGAAGCGTTGCTTCAGTTGCTTCCATGACGTGATCGAACCAGGTTCCAGACCCTTATACCACGTCATGGCTCCCTTCCGCAAGGTGGTGGGGAACAGCCTGCACCTGATGGCTCCCCTGACGTTTCGAAAGTTGAGCATCGCTTCGAAATTCTCCACGTGATCGTCGGGGTCGGTCAGCCCGTCATAGGTCCCCAAGTGTGCAGGTTTCTCCATGCCTGAAGGGATTGGGACGTCCATGATTTCCCACGACAAAGGGGTCCTCTGGTCCTCGTCGTCGCTACCAGCCGGGGATCTCGAAGGTGATCGATGGTGCCGTGGAGGGGAGTTCCTCGAACGGTTCTTTGGTCTCTCTTCGGTCTGCTTGGACTTCTTGGAGATGGTGGAGGCCCTGGGTTCCTTCCGAGGCGGGGAACGAGGGCGTTTCTGGGTGATTGTCGGCTGGGGGCGCTCGAGACGCGGTCGACGACCATAGCGTACGGGCGACGGGGTCCGAGAATCTTCGGAAGGGGTCCTTCGCGGGGAAGGTGAGCGGCGAGGTGACTGGGGACGACGATGTCTTCGCGGGGAAGATCGTTGTGCCCGTCCCTGTTCCAAGGCTTCAATTCTGGTGTTCTGTTGCGCGATCATCTGATTTGTCTGGTTGATAAGTGCAAATAGGGCTACGGTGCTCGGGTCCGCGTTGGGCGGAGGAGCAACTGGCTGGAGAGTGGTTTGCTGGTCGTCCGCGCGGACGATGTTGTGGGTCGCATCCTGGGAATCCGGGGAGGCGGTCTGTCCGTCCCTTATGTCGCCTTCGCCGCCGTGGAGGATGATGGCGTCCTCACGGTGGCTCCCGTTTTCCAGTTGTGCGAGCACGGTGTCCAGAGCTTGGCTGACGGTCAGATTGGCCATGTTGGTGATGAATAGAGGAAGCTTTGGTTTATCAAGGAGAAAAATGGGGAAGCTTATGATTTCCCACAGACGGCACCACTGATCGTACCTGGATCAAACAATTACTGGTGGCCAACGATGTTCGTTGAACTCTGGCTCCGGTGAGGTTGAAGGACGGCGGGGGGTGTACCTGCAAGGCACTCCGACGCTCAAGTAAGGTGGTTGTCAGAGAAGAGCAAGTACAGAGGTGAGTAAGAAAAAGTGACTTAACCTGACCCTCTCAAGTGAGAGGGTATTTATAGAGAACCCCCAACGCGGGGCCAACGGTTACTTGCATTGGGCTGGATTGTCAGGCCCAATCTAAGTAACTGCCAGGGCTTACGTGGCGTAGTGAGGACCAGCACGTGGTCTTCGCCCTGGGGTAACCGCTCCTAGATTTCCGGGATTAGGGCAGACCGAATCCTTCGGGAGTGGGAGGTTACTTGGAACGTGTCCACGTGATACGAACCGTTAGACACTCCTCGCGGGGAGGAGCCTTCTGTGTCGAGGACCTATCAAGCCCGTAGACGGACATGGCCTCGCGGGGAGGAGCCATGCCTGTCGAGGAGTGATGTGTGGCATTATCGCGGGGAGAGCTGGTATGTCGAGGAGGTACCTCTCAGCAGGGTGCGAGGTCCTCCTGTCCTGTTGTCCCAAGTGCCCGACACTGTAAAGTGCCCGGGGGGAGACGGTGGCTTGCTCGTGACAGTTAAGTGCCCCGCAGAAGGGTCTTATTGGGCCTCCCAAGGCTAGATGGGTTGGGCCTGCTCGACTGCTGGGCAGCCTCTGCCCAGTCCAGAACAATATTTTTCTGTTGTGCTGAGATATGGAGAACAATAATACAGGTAAAAAATGGGATTAATTATAAAAGCGAGATGATATTTGTTAATTTTGTTGAAACTTTAGCGAAGGTTATATATCCGATCCGTTATAATATCTGGCGCGCTGGCCAGCAAAAAATAAATATCAAAACTGTGCTGCTGGGAATCGAACCGAGGACAATTATATTTATTACAACGGTGTAATGTAAAACTGTTGTGATAGTTAGCGCACTTTCCTCACTATTACAACGCTACACAAGGTCGTCGTTGTAAGTATCATATATACCACAACAATCTACATAACAACGCCCTCACCCGCGTCATTATATGTCATTCCCAACCGTTGTTAAATGGGTTTTCGTAGTAGTGCATCACCATGGAAACGAGGCAACAACAAAGACAAGAACCTAAAGTCCCACGACACAACATCGTTTCAACAACCTCTACATAACCACAATACCAATATCCTTGTCACACCACATTATTACAACAATGCTACGATTCACCAATCGAACATACAACCAAAACATCCATCTACATAGTAGCCCATGAGTAATATTTAAACCTTTCACCTAACACTTCCATTCTGAAACGTCCAATGGTCTCATCATCCTACATGTTACAATGTTCAACCTATGAACTCTTACAAGTCACACATGCATATACGAAATGTGCCACAACACACTTTCGCTGCGCACTCTGATGACTCGTAACCATCAAAATTATCAATCCCACGTCCAAAGTCTAACTCTTTCTCATATTCGCCAAGAATCATTGTTCACTTTTAATATACCCAACCTCACATTATCAGATGTCAATTCACACACCAACTCAAATCTCTAAATTCTTCCAAAAGTTCCCACTCTTTAACCATCAAAGAAGACATATGTAAAAACTTTCGACTTAACTCATCAGGCACGACATTAACTTTACCAATAGGATAATTCGAGCCAAGGTCATAACTAATCAGGAATTCCAACCATCTTCGTTGTCTCATACTTTATTCCTTCTGACCAAACAAGTACTCTAAACCCTTCTGATTACCAAACACCTTGAACCTAAAACCCTCGAAATAATACCTCCAGATTCTCAACACAAAAACAACCAACTCCAAAATGAGTAGGATAATCCATTTCATGAATCCTCAATTGTCGTAAAGCATAAGAAATGACTTTACCCTCTCGCATTAACACACTAACTAAACTCATTAAGGACGCATCCTAATATTCCATAAACAGTTTATTAGGGTCGGGCAGAATCAAAATTGGAGCTGTAGTCAATCTTCTCTTCAGATCACTAAAACTTACTCACAACGAACCTCCAAAACAAATGACTCACCCTTTGCAAGTCAACTGAGATAACAGAAGTACGAACTTCGCTAAGTCTTCCATAGCCTGCAGTAACAACCAACTAAGCCCAAAAGTTTCTAATTTCCTTAACCGACTTCGGAGTCTCTCATTGTAGAACTGCATCTACTCTGGATAGATCCACAACAATACCATCATCGGAAATAACATAACCAAGAAAACTAACCTCTTTCAATCAAAATTCTCACTTCGATAATTTAGCAGAAAGCTCCCTCTCTTTCAACCCTTGTAACTCAATCCTCAAATACTCTACATACTCATCCTTTGATTTAAAATAAATCAGAATATCATCCAATAAACATCACTATGAACTTATCCAAACAAGTATGGAAGATACAATTCATATACTCCACAACCATAACATATACAACCTTCAAAATTCATTCTGAGCTCGAAACAATTTATCCAAAATAGCTTAACAATCTCTGGTTACCACATTCCATATCAATTCTTCTTACGGGGTTCAAACTCACTCAAGGTTTCTGTTGACACGAGATCTCAACCCATAACAAAAGTAATACCATCAAGGAACTTCAAATTGTTCGCGATTCGTCACAATCCAAAACTGAAGCTATCCAGAACACAACTGCAAGTTTCCATACTACTCACTGATTAACACGCAACCTCATGCTATCATCCTTTTCCTTACCAACCATATTGGACCTCTTCAAGTCGACACACTAATGTTCCATCCAAAAACACATCTGAAAACCATGCACAACTGACGACCCATCACTGTGGCTTTCCTGCCAATTTCCAGGACACTATCATCACAAACATGACAAACATCTGATTTTCACTTCCTAAAAGTTCTTCTACTTACTTAGCCAATCCAAACCTCAAATCTTCACCTTCGTCAAATTTGAGTTCACACTCTACTCTCTGAGAACAACCATTAACAATACCCAATCGTTCTCTCCCAATAACTTCCCAACTTGACCAACATACCAAAACCTCTAATCCGCCTCATCTTCCAATATAAGAATCTTCATCGACTCAACAAAACAATCTGTACTCACTTGGCTTAGCTCCAAACGATTCACAAAACATACTATCTAAGCTAGAAATACACGTCTATTTCATCCAACATAATTCCGTCTACTATCAATAAGAGATTAAGGGTGATCAGTTCCTCAATTTGTCAATAGACAGCCGACAATCATGATGGGGCATAAACAGTCTTTACCAGACCATAATAGCATTTCTTGCATCTTGTGCACAAAACTACCTAAGGCACAAATCCTTAGTTGACATAAACCTTACCCCCACATTCCCTCTAGAACCGGGAACAACACCGTCCAAACAACACTTACAATCTTGCAACCAACGCTCCACAACTGAAGCAACTTAGAGAAGCACCAGCTTCTCCCCCACTTATCTCATTCTCAAATCCTGAAGACAAAGGATTAGAAAACCAGAAAGTACTGACAGTGTTTCACACACATATCACATACTAAGGAGCAAACAACATCGACAGTATTCAACTATCACACCAACTGACTCAACAACATGGCCGAACGGACCGACCTGCTCTGATACCACTATTGTAACACCCCAATTCCCATCATGGATAAATAATATATAAATAAATCAGAGTAAATAAAAAAACTATTCTTAGACAGAAACAAGGATGCCACATTTAAAGAAAAACAACACAATCCCTGCTCATAAATTTGATATATAACACAAAATGGAATAAACCAAAAAGGGAAACTTTTTCCAACAAAAGGAAAGTTCAATTATGGAATAAAGCGGAAAGATCCATAACTGACTTGTTTTACAAAATAAATTGTTTTATAACATCAAAATATTCATACAAAGGTAATACAAAATAGATCCAACAAATGTATACATATATAACAAAAGCGTTCCCCGACTCCTGTGTTACGTATCAGAGAAGACAGACCGACAAAAGGATGGAGAACTAAACTTCACAAAAGCCTCCAAGACACTAATCTGCAATTGCCTCATAGAGCAACAAACCACAGCAGAAGGGTGAGAAATAGCAACTAAATCAAGATTGCATAATAATATGCAAACACATATAAATTCACATGCATAATTATTCTCACCACAAGCATCACATATTAATACATATAGCATGCCACCGATACATAACATATTTCTAATAATCCAACAACATAACATATATCAATTATACCAACATAATCACATATTCGCACATAAGGCATACCAACGTTATAACATATGGAAACACACCACCACATCACGTATATTCATATATAGCATACCATAGAGACTTAATACTATCATTGTAATGTACAACATTCCCCCAAAATATAGCATATGTCTATACATAAAACATATCATCCATAACCAATGCATTTATCACAAATGCATATCAAATCACCAATGCTATCACAAGCTCAATACATAATCAATCAATTCATAATTCCCCACACAGAATGCATCCATTCACAAATTCCCACATATAATCAATCCATTCACAAATCCCACACATAATCAATCCATTTATGATTTATGCAAATGCACAGAGACCGACACAACGACTCTATGCAAATTCAATGCGGTACCATTCCATCCATCATTCTCATCATTAATTCACTCAGGAATTATTGGAATCATCGCTTGTTACTTAGTGTAACTCCCCGTCGGGAAAACGATGTTCCCTGACGCTTTAGGTCCTCTTTGTATAAGGCACACGACGTTTATGGATCGCTTTAGGTCCTCTTTGTATAAGGCACACGATCCGATCGCTTTAGGTCCTCTTTGTATAAGTCACACGATCGTCTATAACGTCACCATAGGTCCTCTTTGTATAAGGCACACGACCGTTACAGCAGATTCCCTCTGGAATCGTTTTGTCGCTCACACCCCACAAGGATACACGACATCACAAGATGCATATCATGATGCTTGGCATACAAATTACTCATGACAATCCAATGCATACATATATACAACCATGTGAACCATCTCAACATTGAATTTCACATAAACAATGCATTCCATCATAATCCACAAACCACAACAATTAGCATTTTAGCATATACACTCATATCAATTCACATCAAGAATTCCTCACCATCAACCACCACAATCCTATAATCATACAATGATATTCACAACACTAGGATTCACGCCACAAGGCTACCCATAACAACATACATTAATACCATACATTTGTATTCAATTCAACAAAGTATTTTGCCATAAGGCCACAATAATTACAACAACTTATCACATGCTTCAACATCATATAAACCACATAAAAGCTCCATGTCATATAACAATAGCACAACACACTGTAAAACACCAACCGCACGCATTTAACGCGATAAAAACCCGACAACACGACTATTTCTCAAAAAACCGAATTAATTAAATCATATTTTACCCTCCAAACCATTTTTAATAGAAAGAATATTTCATTAGCTTTCTAACGCTTTGAACCGGGGTCAAAATGGACTTACGGTTCAAAAGTTATGAATTTTTTAAGTTTCGGAAATTTTTCATTTTTTCCCAGACCGTGCTAAGCGCGATACCTGCGGAGACTCAGCAGAATTTGGCCTTAAAAACACCATCGGAAGACTTCCGGACATCCGTTTTCGATTTCGTAAAAAGCTGCGATCTCAGAATTCAACGTACTACAATATTTTCACCATTAAAAAGCCATCCAACATATTTTATAGTTTTGTAATATTTTGAAACATAATTTTATCAATTTATCCCAATTCCAAACTCGATCAAAACCACTCGAAAACACACAAACAACCATTCCCGATTAAGTCCTATCCTCACCCGACTATACCACACAACTTATTCCGCATTCCAACCGTGAAAACATCGACTTCTCACTATTTCATCATTATTACCCTAACTCTCTCAAACTATATAACTCAATCCAAAACTCCCTAAATCATTCCAACGAGTATTCCTGATTAAACCCAAACATCACTCGACCATTCTACACGATTTATTCCAAATTCTAACCGTTAAAACATCGATTCTATCGAAATGATCACAATACCAATCAAGTGGAAAACATATATTTTTCAACCAAACATTCAAACAAATACACACATATACATATACAAGCAAGATATAATCGAAACTTCTCACCCTTACCCGATTAATCGCGCTTGAAATGGATCTATGTCGATTTTCCTCTTCTCCTCTCTTTCCCTTCCTTTCTCTTTCTCTTCTTTTCTCTTTCTTTTCTTTTCTCTCTTTTTCTCTCAATTCTCTATTTATATAAATATCTAACTTTTTTCTAACATATCTAACTAATCAAATGACCATTTTGCCCTTACGCTCAAATATCTCCCAAACGCTCTCAAAATGCGATAAAACATAAACAGCGATGAAATATATTTCGGGAAATAAAAGTTGAAAAGAAATTATAATTTATTGCAAATATTTTACCTATCAGGGAAATTAGCCAATTAACTCAATTAGCAGGTAAAATACAATAAATTCACACATTTCACAAAATTCACATAAATGAAATAAATAAATACAATTAAACAAATCGGGGCGTTACATACTACGCGACCATCGACATCGGTTCTAGACAAGTGTTTCAGAGTCATGGACTTCCTTGACTGTTCGTTGCATATGTCAGTGATTTCCAGGAAAACGACTCCACCAAGAAAGTCTATTCTGAATGAGATCTTCGTATCAAACTACACGAGAAGTACACATCGGTTACCTATACTATGTGACCATCAATCCTAGTTTGGCCAAATGGTTCAAGGTTCTAAAAGGTCCTTAGAGTCATGGATTCTAAGGAAAACATTGATCGTCCACGCCAAGAACTTGACGGACGTCAATATCCTCAATAGAATCTACTATAAGCGAGGTTCTCGTATCAAACTACACGAGGAGAACTCCTCGGTGCCCCATACTACTCAACCTCTCCTATCTTATGTTTTTGCACTCTAGACTCGGCTAGAGAGCCTTTCCCAAGAGTTTTGCAAGAAGAGTATCCAATCCACCATGAAAGATAAGATACAAAATATTTACAGCAAAAGGCAATAAATAAAAGCAGATAAAGCAAAAGATAAACACCCAAACATGCGAAGAAATCCTATACTAGGTTTGACTTGCTTAGGAAGAACCAATCCACGACAGAGCCACCAATCTACCGCATCTCAAAAATACGACCTCGCGAGAAAAGCTTGTCGATTGGACTTGACAGAAGAGTCGCCACCGAGCTTTATTTATTCCCAAAAGAGGGAAAGGGAAAATATCGAGAAAACCCAACGAAATTGGAAAGAAGATAGGTGTTGGTTCTTGGATTGGCTAGAATTTTGGTAAAACAATGTTGTTTAATGTGATGTCACATGGGTGATGTCTTAACATTGAGTCTTAACATGGGTTAATGTTAAGTGTTTAAGTTGTTGAAGTTTTGAAGTCTGATGTCACATGCGATGTCATGACATCAGATATGCAGATCATTAAAACATCAGGTTTGAAGATGTTTTTAGGGTTAAGCGTATTAGCTGGAATTTGGGAGAGCTGTTAGAGTTATTGGATGCGAATATCTTGGAGGAGATATTTTCTGTTGCAAACAGATTTGATGCAGATTTGTAGGAGTGTTTAAAGGCTGAAGATTTGAAAAGATTTTGAGAGAAAATCTGTTTTGAAGAATCAATTTTAAATCACAAATCAGATCAGATATTGTAGCAGGTCCAAGACCAATTCAAATATTTATATAAAACGCATCAATCTTGAAGGAAAGTACAGAAGATAGAGAGCATAGACTGAGTGTCAATCATTGTCTTTGTACGAGCATTTTGTAAACCATTCTAGTGTGAATTGGTGAGTTGTAAGGGGTACTCTCTTAGAGCTGTGGAGCAAGAGAGTGTTGTTACTTGATCAAAGCTTGTAAGCAGGATCAAGGTGGTTCTCAAAGGGTGATCTTTGAGGTGTTTTAGGAAGTGAGTAGTGGTCTCATACCTAAGTGGTCTCTTAGGTAGAAAGTTCATGAGGTAGAGATTAAGTTTAGGAGATGTCAACTGGGTTGTTGAGTCTGTAAATTAATTCTACTGATAGTGAAATTCCTTCCTGGCTTGGTAGCCCCCAGAGTAAGTTGTTTAACTGAACTGGGTGAACAATTCTTTGTGTACTCTTCTGTTGTTTTACATTGTCCATTGGAGAGTGTGTTTTTGTGACATCACATGTAACATCACATATCTGGTACCAGAATTTCAATTGGTATCAGAGCAGGCATCCTGCTCTGCATTTGGGTGAGATCTAGGGCTGATACTTTCTGGTAAAGATGGACAAGGAAGTTGGTGGATTTGTGAATAGACCCCCTATTATGGATGGATCTAATTATGATTATTGGAAGCCAAGGATGATTAACTTTTTGAAATCCTTGGACAGCAGGGCTTGGAAGGCTATCATAAAAGAATGGAAAGCACCTGTTGTTGTTGAGAAAGATGGTGCTGGGAAAGAAAAAGAAGGCAGCTCAAAACTGAAACATGAAGAAGAATGGACCAAGGAAGAAGATGAGCTTGGCCTTGGTAATTCTAAAGCTCTAAATGCTATTTTCAACGGAGTTGATAAGAACATCTTCAGGTTGATCAACACCTGTGAAGTTGCTAAGGAAGCTTGGGACATCTTAAAGACTACTCATAAAGGGACCTCAAAGGTTAAGATGTCAAGACTTCAACTTCTGACATCAAAGTTTGAAAGTCTAAAAATGAAGGAAGGTGAAACTATTCATGATTTTCACATGAATATTCTTGAGCTGTCAAATGCATCTAGTGCTCTTGGAGAAAAGATGACTGAAGAAAAGCTGGTGAGGAAAATCCTTAGGTCCCTTCCCAAGATATATAAGATGAAGGTGACTGCAATTGAAGAAGCTCAAGACATCAGCAAAATGAGAGTTGATGAGCTAATTGGATCTCTTCAAACTTTTGAGTTAGGGTTGAATGAAGAGGAACCTGAAAAGAAGATCAAGAGTATAGCCTTGGTATCTAATACTCAAGAAGAGAAGAAAGGGAATGGTGCTGAATCTTAGGAGGAGCTATCTCAGGCTATTGTTATTCTGGGAAGACAGTTCAACAAGGTTTTCAAAAGAATGAATAGAAACTACAAACCTAATGTTAAGAACATCTCTTTTGACATCAGCAAGTCAAAAGAAAAGGATAAAGAAAAGACTGCTCAAGACAAAGGGATCCAATGCTTTAAGCGTGAAGGTTATGGGCATGTCAAGAAAGAATGTCCTACATTCCTTAAGAAGCAGAAGAAGGGCATGACTGTTTCCTGGTCTGATACTGACAGTGAAAGTGAAGAAGAGTCAGCCAAGCATGTCAGAGCATTGACAGGGACATGTGTGTCTGATGGAGAATCAAGTGATGAGGAACTGACTTTTGAGGAGTTAGCAGCATCCTATCAAAAGTTATGTCTGAGGAGTGCAGAGGTTTGTTAAGAAAGTGAGAAACAAAAGAAAAGAATAGTCCAGCTTGAGACTGTTAAAGCTGATCTTAAAAATGAAGTCTTGTTAGTTAAATCTCAACTTGATCAAATGACCAAGTCTGTCAAAATGTTGAACAGTGGGTCTGATACTCTTGATAAGATACTTCAGGCTGAAAAGGTTGCAGGAGACAAGTCTGGCTTAGGATTTGTTGAGGAGAAGGTCTCTGGTGAAGCTAGTACTTCTGGAGTCAAAAATGACATGTCTCTACCAATGTCTCAACATAACAGAAGAAGGCATAATCCTAAACCTAAGCAGGTTGTTCATCAACTTCCTCAAAATGTTGGGAAAGGGTATGCTCATGGTCCTCATCATGGGAAGGCACAGGTTTCTGGAGTTAGTCAGTATATGCCTCCTCAATACCATAGGAGTATGCAGGCTCCTAGGTTTAACATGTTCCGTCAGATGTCTCAACATCAGGGGAATATGTATGGCTTTGAATATAATAATGCTGAGCCTCATTATTATGGAAGAAGGAAGCCACATCACCATAGAAGACAGCCTAAGAGACAGAATCCTCACTACAGAAGACATGCAAACTATGGAAGAAGACATCACCAGTACTATGGATGGCAGCCACATCAGTTTCATCATCAAAGTGGCAGGAAGTTTAACAACTTCAGAGAAGAAAGAGTAAGGTGCTTCTATTATGGTAGATTTGGCCATATGCAATTTTCTTGCTTCAAGCTTCATGGTTATCCCAAGTCTATCCCTCAACCTAGACAGAAGGATAACAGGCCCAAGGTTGTTAAACAATGGATTCCTAAAGCCGAGGTTACATGTCTATTGGCTCACATTTCAGATAGACACTCTGCTAAGGATGGATGGTACTTTGACAGTGGTTGTTCAAAGCACATGTCTGGATTCAAAAACCAATTGGTGGATGTCAATTCTTGCTTCTCAATTGATTTTACTTTCGGAAATGGAGAGAAAGGGGTGGTAAAAGGTGTTGGAAAAGTGAAGTGTCATGATGGACCTGATCTTGACAATGTGCTTCTTGTCAAAGGTTTGAGTGCTAATTTGATTAGCATAAGTCAGCTTTGTGATGAAGGATACAAAGTCAGCTACACTAAAGATGAGTGTTTGGTGACTAATGAGAAGAATGAGGTTGTTATGAAGGGAGTCAGATCCAGAGATAATTGTTATCAATGGGTACCTCAAGAGGTCAGCTCATCTAATGATGTTGAGGTTGATGTTGTGACATCAGACTGTAACATTAAGTGTAAAAGTCTGAGCATGTTGAAAGTTCAATTAGGGATAATAACTTATGGTGTGAATTCTTTTAGAAATTTAAAATGAAAGTTATTTTGGAGGGAGAAACTAATTGATTGGCTTTTAAGTGATACTCAGAATTAGGCTCCATGTTTTAGGCCATCATTACCTATCATAGCCATCTCACGCTCCATAAAACTTCATATCCCAAAACTATTCATCTCCTTCTCCTTCAACAAAAATTTCCATTCATCTCTGAATCAAAAGTGCTTCACAGGAACGATGTCTAAACAAGTGTCATCTCCATCCAAGAAGGCAGCGTCCAAAAGCTCCACTCATGAAAAGTCTAGGGTTTCGTCAAAAGAGGTGTCTGTGAATGAAGCTATGGACATTGCTCCTATCTCTATGATTCCAGCTTCGGTAAAGACAAGACCTGAGAAGTGTCAACCCAAGAGACCATCAAAAGGTAATACTTTTAATCAATCTGCAAGTAGTAAATTTGATGATAGCGAAAGTAGGGCCTTTGTCACCAGTGTGTTGTTTGGAGACAAACCTACGCCTAGGAATACCACCCCTCTTCCTCAAGATGTTGAAGAAAAGGTAGAGGTTGACAAAAGCTTAGGTCAGATTGTCGATAAGATCTTTGAGAAAGGGCTTCCTATAAAGGGTATATCTAGACCACTGAGACAAATGCCTGCTGAAAAGGAGGACATGCAGAGTGCTGATACAAATCTTCACAGACTGGCTATGTCTGTCATTGAGGATGCTGAAGTAGGTGGTGAAGAAGAAGGTGTTCATGAGGAAGCTGATGTTGAAACAAATGTCAGAACATCGCCTGATAGGGATGTTGAAACTAGCCCTAGTGAAAAGAAGAATACTGATAAGGTGGATGTAATTGATCTGTCTGATAATGAAGTGATTGGAAAAGCTGTCCCTGGGATTGCCAATAGATTGAAGATAAGAAAAGGAAAGACAGTGGAATCTTCCCCTAGGATGACAACTGAAGGCAAGAAGAAGGCTTCTGTTGTTGGTCCAACCAAGTCATGGAGCAAAGTTCCTGTGAAATCCAAAAAGAGAAAGGTGAGGGAGGATTCAGAGTCTGAATTTGATGTTGAGGATGATGTTCAAGACATCACACCTGTGAGAAGGTCTATATTAAAAAGAATTGCTGATAAGATTCCTGACATCCCTGTTGACAATATTTCATTCCACTATGCTAGCAGTGCATCCATGTGGAAATTTGTCTGTCAGAGAAGACTAGCACTAGAGAGAGAACTTGGTGGAGATGCCTTGGAACTTAAGGAAGTCATTGAATTGATTAGATTTGCTGGGTTAATGAAGACTGTGTCTGGACTGTCCAAGTGCTATGATGGATTAGTCAAGGAATTTATTGTCAACATTCCTATGGCTATTAATGACAGCAGAAATATGAATTTTATGAAGGTTTATGTGAGAGGTCAATGTGTAAATTTCTCTCCTGAGGTAATTAACACTTACCTAGGAAGGGATGAGCATGAGTATAGAGAGTTAGAAGAAACAGACAATGCTGTGTGCAAGGAAATCACAGCAGGGCAAGTGAAAGTCTGGCCTCTGAAAGGAGAATTGTCTGCCAGTTTGTTAAGTGTCAAATATGTTATTCTGCACAGAATAGGAGCAGCTAATTGGGTCCCTACCAATATCAAGACAACTATCTCTGTTGGATTGGGAAAATTTATTTATGCTGTTGGAACAAAGAGGTTATTTGATTATGGGGCTTATATATATGATCAGACTATCAAGCATGCTGCTACAAATGCAGTGAAGATGCCTATTGCCTTTCCCTCTCACATTTGTGGGATCATCTTGTCACAACATCCTGGTATTCTTCATCAATCGGATGTGATGTGTAAGAGGGAATCTACCTTGTCAATCCATTACAAGCTGTTTGAAGGGAAGCATGTTCCTGACATTGTCAAGACATCAGCTTCAACATCACAACAGCCACCTGCCAAAACTGGGTTGATTTCAAAATTGGAGGAGGCTTGGAAGGAGTTGGATGAAGTCATTAGAGTGAGTACTGAAAGAAAGCTAAAATTTGAAAAACTTCTCATGACTCTGAGATTGGCAGAAAAAGAAGATGAAGCAGTCAATGCTAGCCAAAATGATGATGATGTTGAAGGACCAGGTTCTGAAGAAGGTGGCCCTAGCACTGATGATGAAGATGGGTCTAGCTTTGATGAAGATTAAGGTTCTTTTGTTGTTTCTGCTAGACAATAGTTTTTTTGGTTGTTTTGTTCTGCACTTGATGTGCTTAATTATGTAATTTGAATATTGTGGCTGTTTGAGCACTTTTTATGTTCTATGATTTGTCTTGTCTTGAATGCTGACTTTAGACTGACAATGAGAGCTAGCTTAGGACTAACTCGTAGGTAGTAGGTGTTTGTCCAATTATGGCTAAAAAGGGGGAGAGTTAGCCAAGCCAATGTGTGGTTATGAATCCTGTTTCTGATATGGTGCAGAAGTTGAGGGGGAGAGTGTTTGTGCAGCTGTAAGCTGGTTCTAGTTTTGAGGGGGAGTTTGCCCTTGTTGATGGGAGAGCTGTTTTGAAGAGAGGTGCTGCTAAGTGTTTTGAAAAATTTATCAAATTTTTATCCGTTGCTGAAGTCTCTGATGTTGCAGAGATTGTTTTAGCCAAAATTAGTCAAAGGGGGAGATTGTTGGTTCTTGGATTGGCTAGAATTTTGGTAAAACAATGTTGTTCAATGTGATGTCACATGGGTGATGTCTTAATATTGAGTCTTAACATGGGTTAATGTTAAGTGTTTAAGTTGTTGAAGTTTTGGAAGTCTGATGTCACATGCGATGTCATGACATCAGATATGCAGATCATTAAAACATCAGGTTTGAAGATGTTTTTATGGTTAAGCGTATTAGCTGGAATTTGGGAGAGCTGTTAGAGTTATTGGATGCGAATATCTTGGAGGAGATATTTTCTGTTGCAAACAGATTTGATGCAGATTTGTAGGAGTGTTTAAAGGCTGAAGATTTGAAAAGATTTTGAGAGAAAATCTGTTTTGAAGATTCAGTTTTAAATCACAAATCAGATCAGATATTGTAGCAGGTCCAAGACCAATTCAAATATCTATATAAAGCGCATCAATCTTGAAGGAAAGTACAGAAGATAGAGAGCATAGACTGAGTGTCAATCATTGTCTTTGTACGAGCATTTTGTAAACCATTCTAGTGTGAATTGGTAAGTTGTAAGGGGTACTCTCTTAGAGCTGTGGAGCAAGAGAGTGTTGTTACTTGATCAAAGCTTGTAAGCAGGATCAAGGTGGT
Source organism: Lathyrus tuberosus (assembly GCA_022829125.1). Classification (NCBI taxonomy): domain Eukaryota; kingdom Viridiplantae; phylum Streptophyta; class Magnoliopsida; order Fabales; family Fabaceae; genus Lathyrus; species Lathyrus tuberosus. Next base: position 770,854 of record JALAZF010000879.1, read on the forward strand.
TCTCAAAGGGTGATCTTTGAGGTGTTTTAGGAAGTGAGTAGTGGTCTCATACCTAAGTGGTCTCTTAGGTAGAAAGTTCATGAGGTAGAGATTAAGTTTAGGAGATGTCAACTGGGTTGTTGAGTCTGTAAATTAATTCTACTAATAGTGAAATTCCTTCCTGGCTTGGTAGCCCCCAGAGTAAGTTGTTTAACTGAACTGGGTGAAAAAATCTTTGTGTACTCTTCTGTTGTTTTACATTGTCCATTGCAGAGTGTGTTGTTGTGACATCGCATGTAACATCACACATCTGATACCATAATTTCAATACATCAAAGTCATCTTAACCATTGTCGGGGTCCAGAAGTCGGTTATGCAAGGGGAAGGTATTAGTACCCCTCACATCCGTTGTAGTCAACGGGAACCATCTACGTTGTCTGCGCATGAAAAGTGTTGTTTATCTAAAGGTTTATCTGCTAAAGGGAAATGATGTTTTTTATTAAGGGTGCTCGTCTCGACGTTGGCCTCGTGCCTACGTACCCTTATGGTGCAATGAGGAAGTCAGAGCTTCGCAGTTCTGCCTAAAAAGTGATTGTTTGTTGGTTGATTTTACCTTGAAAAAATATTTTTCGGAGGGTGGTCCTAAGGCGCAAAAAAAGGAGTTTGATAAGTTGATATTGTTTTTATGATTTGAAAAGTGTTTGTTCTTGATTAGGATTACACTAAGGACTATGGGTAGAGGCGTTTATTCCAATCAACCAAGTCGAACGCCTTGTGTCAAAATAATCAGAGTGAGTGTAGGGAACCTCCATTCTCACCCCTTCTCAACCACTTAAGGCTCGTGGCGCACAATCACAATCGTATCTTATTGTGTTTTGAGTTTTGATAAAGAAAAAGTTGTTGGTGTAAGCCCTAGAGGCCAATACTTTTGATACTTGTATCGAATTATTTATTATTAATAAAAGGCATTTCTTTATTATGTTTATTTTTTCAAAGTGATAAAGTCCCTAGAATAACTAGTTCGTTTAATGAAATATTAAGTGTCACTTAATCATAAGATTCCATTAAACATAAGGACACTATTCTTAAAGTATCCGTAGTCGAGCTTTAATGTGAAATGGGATAACCTTAAAGCATTAAGACTATTATGTAGATAGACCGATGATCACATCTCATGGATCACGGATAAGGAGTTATCAAGTCTTAACATAGGTATGAATATTAGGAGTAATATTTATACTGGATTGACCCATTATGAGAGTACTACATAGAATGTTATGCAAAGTGTCATAAGTTAATATCATGGTGATAGTGGTGTATACCACCCTCCGACCTGAAACCACTATGGACCCTAGATGTAGAGTCAAGTACTTTATTGCTGATCAAACATTGTCCATAATTGGATGACTATAAAGACAGTTAATGGGTACTTCATAAAGCATGTTGAGGGACATAAGTGACCTAGATGGAATTTGCCCATCCTGCATAACAGGATAAATCTCTAAGGGCCCAATATTGAACTGAACAAGGATGACACGATATATGCCTTGTGTTCAATATAGACATAAGGTCAAAAGGGTAATTGTACACACAAGCACTATCACAAAAGGTTTTGTCAGATCACATGAATATTTTGTGACTTGGGTAGCAGTGATGTGTTGCTAGATACCGCTCACTGTTTATTATGTTAAATGCATGATTTAATATAATTACCAACGTCGCGAAATCCTATAGGGTCACACACATAAGGACACTTTGATAAGAGGTAGAGTAAATAAGGCACACCGTAAGGTACGGTATACTTAAGTAAATATGTAATACCGTAAGGTACAGTGCACTTAAGTGGAATACAGATTGTGGTAAGGTACCACGTGCTTAAGTGATATACAGTACACCATAAGGTATGGTGTGCGTGCACTTAAGTGGGCTTTTTAGCTTGCAGCCCACACAAGTGGTTCTATAAATATAACCCTTGTGCAGAAGCATAAACACTCGATGAAAATTCAGTTGTGAAACCCTAGCCGTATTTTTCTTCTCTCTATCTCTCACTCAAAGCCTTCAATCGTAGCAGCTAGCACTAAGACTGAAGGAAGTTGTTCGTGAGGAATGAGTAGAGGCGTTGTTTATCGTACATCGCTCGTGATCATTCCTTCGATTCAAAATCAAAGGTTTCATCACCACAAGAGGTAACCATTCTATCACTGGTCATGATCTTTCGTAAGGATTGCTAAAGGGAAATTTTAATTTTCGCTGCGTTTTGAATCGCGATTTCCCTTCAAAAGCTGCTTGATGTTGGATCAAGGGTTTTTTGGATTCATTATGAAAATGTTTTGGTGAATGGGTAGGTTGATGGCGATGCACAAGGCAATCGATTTACAAAGGGTGAATGCAAATGGAGTGTGATTGGTTGATGGGTTGATGGTAAGGGAAACCTATTGAATTGATTTATTATGAAAATGCTTGACGTTGGATCAAGCTTATTTGTCTTCTTTTGAAAAGGGTGTGGTTGATTTTATTTTTGAATTAGAGGCCTAAGCAACTAACAAGCAAGGAGAAAGCGGTAAATGTCACGTCATGGGAATGGGGATACATTTGTTCAAATGGGGATGGAACAAACAATAAGTAAACAACCCAAATGATAAATTAAACGTGCACTAGCAAAGTAGGCTAGTCTTTTAGACAATCAACTAGAAGTAATTGATCGAATAAGTCTCATTTTAAGAAAGCCCAAGAGTAAGCTATGAATGATGTGCAAAAGTGTCATAAGACAAAGTAATAGTGAATAGAGATAACCAAGATCCAAAGCTCATTTGCTAGGGTTTCTGTACAAGGTCTCAACTCCATGTTGTAGAGGATAGTAACAACAATCCAATACTTAAAAGTCTTTTAGGGTTTCGATAATTTTATCATGTTTTTGTGTTTTTGAATGAGATGAACAAGGTATGGATAAGATGACAATAAGATAATGAGAAATATAATATGAACAAGGATATACTGACAATGATATAAGTGGCAAGAAAAGTAAATGATGGAAAGGTAAAGAGCCGAAATTAAGGTTAGATGTTAGTTGTTAATTGTCATTGATCAGATGATCACTTTTCGAATCGGGTCCAATTTAGCGCTATGTTAAGTAATCGTAGCACAATCTATGAGGAAGATCATACTATGTGAGGCCAGTTAATAACAATATTTGTGCTAAAACACGTTAGAGAAATGATATGTAGATCATTCTCCAAGAATTGAGCCACACGAAAATAAAAAGAAAACGGTCTCGTCTTAATCAAGAACTTCCATCGATTAATCAAAGGTAACCTATCACGATTCCAAAGTATAGAGAATGATCCAAATGATCATTCCCCACTGGTTTGAAATAATGAAGGTTAAACAACTTCAACAATCAATAATCCAAGATATGTAAGACTTCATCGACCACAAATGAAAAATAAATTGAAATGAAAATCAACATAATGAAAAGAAACAAGTAAAAATAATAGGTCAAAAATAACTTAAAATATTAGTACAAAACAAGAATTTATACTTAAAAAAAGGGAAAATGGAGAGGGGGGCGCTGAAGTAAATCTGGGTGGTGTGAGGTGTAATGCTTCATGGCCACGGGCCTTAAAGCCCATCAACAACAACATTCCAAAAAAAAACAATCAGTTTAAAAAAAATAAAAAGAAACAATGTCTATGAAATCAACAACATCACTGTTAACATTAATAAATCAAAGGCAAGGTGATTCCAAAATAATGAGGAAAAAAAGGTAGAACAACAGTATCAGATGCACATCAACATGGTCAATGAAGAACGAAAGATCAAAACGGCAACGCACGCATCACGTTCAAACCTTCGCTTTCGTCAATATCGCTCTCTTCTCTTTGATTCGTTCTCGCCCACTTGTTCAGGTTTGTGTTTCTTGCTCACTCTTCTACTTCATCTCAATTCATCTCTCTGTTCTGATTTTGGGTTTATGGCTGTATGAATCAACTGGTTTGGTTGTTGTTTGGGGGAGGTTTGAGTGGAAGAAGGTGGATCTGTGATTGAGTGAGGTTATGAAGTTTGTGTTTGATTATGACGAAGATTGAAGAAGATTTGTTGGTGGTGATGAAGAGGAATTGGGGAGAGGTTTGTGGAAATTTCTCAGCATTTCTTTGGTTGCCAAGAGCTTAGAGAAATAAGGGAGGAAGAGACTTATTTATAGGAGAGGGAGGTTGAAATTGTTGTGAAATTTTGTGTCGTTTGTTGGTCCTTTTGCAGTGACGTGGTTTGCGTTTGGAATTGTTTGTGGGGTCATTTGTTTTTGCAGGTTTGTGTTGAAATCATGTGGGCTGAAAGTTTTGTGTTATTATGCATGGAATCATGATAGTCGTATTATCATGTGGCTATGGCTGGAAAATTGGCTGGAGGTGGCTTGGCAAGGTGCGTATGTCGTGCGTGGTGCGTATTGTAATGGCCGAGAGTTTTGTGTTGTTGGCTCATGATGGTTTGGAGAAGGACTTGTTTGGATGTGTGTGTTTTGTTGCAGGAGCTTGCGCTGATGGAACATATGTCTTGGTTTGAAATCTTTTATGCTGTGTGTACATAATTGTTATGTGTTGAGGCTGGCCCATGATCTTGGCATTTTGTAAAGAGACTTCACTGCGTACATGTTAAGATTTGTGGAATGTAATTTTGGCTGCCAAATGACCGTGTATTGTTGTGTGGTTGTGTAACTCATGGTTTTTTTTTGTAGGTTTGAAAGGCTTTGTTGTTGGTATACATGGCAACGGGGCGGGTCGGGGACGGTTTTTACTTCCCCCAAACCCAAACCCGAATTCCCAAACAATCCCCGTTCCCCGCCCCAAACCCAAACGGGGATGGAGAATTAAAACTCAAACCCGTCCCAAATGGGTTCGGGTTGGGTTCGGGTATCCCCGCCCCGCAACGATCCATTTAGTAAAATCAATTTTTTTAATAGAAAACCTTTATTTTTTCCAAAATCAAATTACATTTCAAATAATTAAAAAAAATCTCAAAAAAAATTCTTACATACATTTTAAATATATTAAATAATTTATACAAATTAAAATATCAAAACATTTGTCGTATATTTAATATTATAAATTAACAAAATTAAATAATCATGTACATAATAAAATAAACGGGGCGGGTTCGGGGACGCGTTCGGGGTGGGTACTAATGTCCCCATTATCCGACCCGTCCCCATATTTTTTAATCGAGGAAAACCCAAACCCGAACCCAAACCCAGTCAAAGTGGGTTTTTTCTGTCAATTTCGAGGCGGGTTCGGGTGAGTATCCGCGGGTACGTGATGTTTGGCTCACATGAGAAAAAGTTGTCATGGCTTTTTTTGGCACTTTGGTTTTTGTCATTTGCCTGGTGAAGTTGTAATGGGCCTATGGGCTTTTGTAATATTCTTGAATGACAATGAACTTTGGAATTTTATTTTTTGTAATGGTTTTTTTTTAATTTTTTTTTTTTTTTTGTGATGTAAATGGACCTTGAAATTTATTTTTGTTCATCGTGTGGGTTTGGTATCTATTGTAGAAACTTTGTTCTATGGACTTTCACTTTCTTTGAATCTTCTTGTAAATTGGATCAATGTTTAATTTCCTTTGTATAGAACTAGAATTGGTTTATTTGAAACATGAGCAGTAATTTGGTAATGATAACTTACATTGTAATGATGATTGATGCTTGAAACTCCTGACTAAACTTAAGCAACAACATGCTTGTTTATGAATGGAAGTCACGTGCATTTGAATTCAAAATCACAAAACCATTATTGAACTTAGGGCTGGGCACCGGATCCGGTCGGTTCGGGTTCGGGCCCAAAACCCCAAACCGGCCAATCCATCGGGTTGGACATTTTAACCCGTTTCCGACCTAATTGAACTTTCGGGTTTTCGGGTTCGGGTGTATCCGGGTTCGGGTTTCAAAGTCGGTTTTTTTCGGATTTGGGCCCAATGAATTTTAATGCATTTTTTTTTATTTGGACCAAGTAAGGCCCAATTTTAAAAAAGGCCAAAAGTATAATTTTAAGTCAATTTTTTTTTTTGTTTATTAAGAAATGGATCAGGTATTGGGCCTTCCAAAAATTTACAATTTAAATTGTTAGAATACATATAAAATTAAAATTTAAGGACCATATAAAATTAAAATTAAAATCAATACAGCCAAATTCAATAGCATTTAAGGAACATATAAAATTAAGTTTAAATTAATCCTTCCAATATAAATAATAACATATAATATTAATAAAGCCAACACAACCAAAGCATTAGCACCATAGCACCATTGTGAATCCAGTAAGTAACATTGAAGAACCTTCCATTGATGAACCTTCCATGTTGTGATGTTTTCTGGTAAATCCATCAAACTGCAAAGTGATGTATATAGTAATTCTTAGTTATCAAATATCAGTTGGAATCAACACTCACCCACCCAGAAAATTAGTTATCAATATATCTACCTATTGCAGTGAATATAGTCTTCAATATATCTACCTATTGCAGTGAATATTGCAGTGAAAATTAGTTATAAAAAAACTGAGTATAAATGAATATAGTCTCCATAACTCAATTTCTAGATCCACCACCAAGTGATTTACTCTGGCAAAATTCAGATTCATAGAGAAAATCAAGGAAAAAAATACAATATAAATATAGATAATATCAAAAATAGTTCATCATTGAACCCACTTAGTTATGAAATACAAGAGAAATAATCACCTTTCTCTGCTCAGCAGCCTCTTTCCTTTCTTGGTCAGTCTTGAACTCAGCAAGATACCGGAAATAATCACCTTTCCTGCATCAAAAGAAGCATAAGGAAATCAGGGGTGGAAAGCTAAAATATGACTGAGCAAGAAACTAAGTTCTTATCATGAGACAACTACAATTTATCAACTGATTAAAATCAAACAACTGCAATTTATCACAGACAACATTAATAATGAGGACTGCTCTTTTCAATATTCCTACTCTTATAGTAGAAGAAGAGTGCTGAATGTGTTTAAAAGAGTTCTCTTGTCTTTCTCAGTTCTCATTATCTTTAACAAAAGTTTGCAGCAAAACCAATTTATCTTCAAATTTCCTAATGACAGAAGTTGGCAGCAAAACCAATTTACCAAATTAACTATGTAAATCAAACTTCAATCTACTAAATCAAACTAAATCAAACTTCAATCAGCAAGAGGTTTTTAATAGAGTATGTTACTTACCCAATGATATAATGTTGGTAGCAAAACCAATTTGTTACAATGTCTGACCCAAAGAAATAAGTTACAGCTTGAGGTTTTTTAACTGTCAAAAAAATTTGTTATATCAGGAATTGTTATCAGGAATTAAGGGAAAAGTATTGCTACCAATTCCAGCTAGCATAACAGCTAATGACATAAATTGTTATCAACCTAATGATAGAAATTGAGGGAAAAGTATTGCTACCAAATGATAGTGCGAATAACCGAGTATCACTTTTAGCTCCATCCAAAAGAGTTTTAACTGGGCCAGTTCGTATTTTTCCTTCCAAATGACACTGTACAGATTAAGAAATAATTCCAACAATTAAATTTCTACCAAAATATGATAATATCAGCAATTGGTTATTTTGATATTCTTACCAAAATAGAGATGTGCAGGACTGTTTTGATAGTCTTTCAAAAAGTGTTTGGTTGTGTTATTCAAGGCTTCAAAAAAATGAGTCTTTCAAGACTCCAAAACATTCAAAAAATGACTGCAAAAACCGTAAAAAACATTAGTATACATATTAAAATTTACAAATACAAATTACCAAAATACAAGTGATTTCAACCTCCAATTGTTTTAGGCACAACCAGAAGGCTATGACTGAGTCGGAGAGGATGACGGGGCCACACTTCTAGCAGCAATTATGAAACCACATGCTAGGCTGCTATAAATCAGAATTAACCAGATAATAAAACAAATTTATAAAACCACATGCTAGGCTGCTTTAAATCAGAATTAATCAGACAATAAAACAAATTTATAAAACCACCTGCTAGGCTGCTATTAATTTACAAACATGTTGAAAGATATATTACAGTAGCACATTCACAATAAGAGGTTCATTCACAATAACTTTCAATTAATAACATTTAAGAAACATGGAAAGAATGTAAAATTAAATGAATAAACCATGAATCAATTGATATTCTGCTTTGTTATTAATTAAATAAAAAAATTAATTACTAATTGTTTCAGACAGTAAAAGGTTCATTCAGACAGTAAGTTTATGGTATTGAACATTACTAATTGGTTTGATTGAGCATTAAGTTTATGGTATTGAACATTACTAATTGGTTCATTCAGACAGTAATTAATTATTAATTACTAATTATGTTAAATGAATAAACCACATAATTGAACATTACTAATTGTTTCATGGTATTGTAAAATAAAATGAACCAATCATAATTGTTTCAGACAGTAAGTTTCACATAATGAACAAAATGATACTGGTATATTATGCTTATAACATTCTTCTACATGTATAAATTGATTAGACAATAAGGTTCAGTGAAAAATTGCAAATTGACATTTATACATGAGATGTAAATGGATTAGACAATAAGGTTAAAGAACAAAATGCTACTGGTACATTTATAAGCTGTCAGCGCCGACCTGGCCCTCCTAGCGCCGACCTGGCCGTTGCAGCCCTTTTGGAAGCTGTCAACCGCACAAACCTCCTCATCTTGCAGCAAGGCGAAAGAATAGGAGCTCTCGAGGAAGCATCTCTTCCAAGATCCTCTCCTCCCAAGAGCAAGCACCGAGGATCAAGAAGCCCGCCACCTAGGCACGGGGAAGGCCACAGATCGAGGCATGAGCCTGAATCACAACACGTTCGCAAGCGCGACCAGATCTCCCCGCGAGATCGATCATCACCAAGACACAAAAGAACGAGGCAGGATAGGAATTCTCCATCGGTCAGACCTCGTGACCGGCCACGTTCACCCTCACCTCGCAGAGACCTCCGCGAGCACAAACAACGGTCACCATCAACTCCAAGTTCAGACAGCGACGACGAGCCTCGCGGCCCGTTGTCCCGCAGGATCCTGGCCACCCGTCTTCCTAAAGGACTAGAGAAGCCTCCGTCTCTAGGGACTTACGATGGAACCACTGGCCCAGACGAGAACATAGAAAACATAGATGCTCTTTTGGACTACAGAGGGGTACGGGGAGCCATCAAATGCCGCCTGTTCCCAACCACGCTCCAGAAGGGAGCAATGACATGGTACAAGCAGCTGCCAGAAGAGTCCATCACATCCTGGAGGCAGTTGGGGAGAATTTTCTCCCGTCACTTTACTGCATCGCGTCGCCATCCGAAGACCGAGGCATCCCTCGGAGCTGTCGTACAGGAAATAGATGAGCCTCTTCGGGCCTACATTGAGCGGTTCAACAAGGAGGCCGTCCAAGTGCCAACGACCGACGAGATGAAGAAATTCCTTCTCGAGCAGGGGTTACGTCCTGGCTCAGACTTCGCGAAAGCCATCGGCCTCGATCCACCGAGGAACCTCAACGCCCTTCTCCTCCAAGCCCAGTCACATATACAATACGAGGAGAAGGTTGCCGCCCACTCGGTCCGAGCCTCTCGAAACCAAGAAGGCGTCCGGTCATCCAGAGCTGAAGAACCCTCGGCATCCCGTCGAGGAGATAAAAGACGCGACGATCGGCCTCGCGATGCACGCGAACAGAAGGGACCTTCTGGGCGGTTCCATGATTATACCCCCCTCACTACCTCGAGGGAGAAGATCTTGTCTGAATGTGCCAACTCAGAATTTAAGCAGGCAGGCGTCCGTTTCCCCAAACAGCTGCCAGCCAGACCGGGTGCGGACAAGTCCAAGTATTGCCGCTTCCACAAAAGCCACGGCCATACGACGGAAGAATGTATCCACCTCAGATATACCATAGAGATCCTCATTCGCGACGGCCACCTGAAGCAGTTCGCGAAAAAGAAAGAAGCTCCCCGGCAAGAAACCCAGGAGAGCAAGAAGGCAGCAGAAGAGACTCCGCCCTCCGATGACACCAGCGTACAGGTCGCTATATCCATAACTCGGACAGAAGACTTCTGCATCCCTGATAGTCTGCCCGTCTCCACGTTCCTCGCCGCCCACAGCCCGTGGGAGGCCTTCCCGTCTGCCATGGTCATCTCTGGCGGTGGATTCAACAAAATCACGGTCGGTTCAGTCAAGAGGAGATTCGATCAACTGATCAGCAAAAGCTCCAATGAAGTCACCACGCTGGACACCACTCACAAAGGATTCGCTCCTATTTCCTTCTACAAGGAGGAGCTCCTCGGCGGGGCACCGAACTCGAGCATCCCGCTGCTTATCCGGGCAAGAATGGCGAACTTTGACATTCGCAGAATACTCGTGGACTAGGGCAGTTCAGTTGATATAATATACAACCACCTGTTCGAAACGCTGCAGCTGGACGATTCTCACCTTACTCCTTACGTCGGATCCGACCTGCAGGGATTCAACAGAGCAGTGACAAGGCCCCAGGGTTACATAGAGCTCATCGTAACCTTCAGTTCAGGAAAGACAACCCGAGCAATTAAAGCACAGTTTCTGGTAATTGATTGCCCGTCACTATACCAGTGCATCTTTGGAAGGCCAACCCTGGCAGAGTTGATTGCAGTACCTTCCACCGTACATCTCAAGATAAAGTACTACACTTCTGAAGGGATGGTCGCCACCCTCCACGGCGATATCGAAGCTGCCCGTCGGTGCTTTGAATCAGCATCAAAAGGACTGAGCACCATCTCAGCAAGACCGAAGACTTTTGGTCTTCCACCTCTGCCCAGCAGCTCCGAGCAGCCAAAACCGCTCCCTCAGGTCGAATCTATCGACTTGGACAACCGCTTCAGTGGGGAAGATCACGCCAAGGACCCAAAGAATTCGGGCAGCCAGTCCGACAATGGCGGTCATCTCCTACGCCCTGTCCCAGATGGCAACTTCGAGATCGTTCCGTACGGGGAAGACCCCCAACGGGGAGTGAAGATCGGAGCAGACCTCCCCGACCTAGCCAGGAGACAACTAAAAGCATGCCTCCGGGAGAACGCAGACTTGTTCGCATGGAGCGCTGCTGAAATGCCAGGATTGGACCCGTCCGTCGCTTGCCACCAGCTTACAATTGATCCGGCCGTCAAAGTCGTTGCCCAGCGCAGAAGGAAACAGTCCCCGGAGAAGACGGAAGCCGCAGAGAAAGCTGTCAAAGACCTTCTAGAAGCTAGGTTTATTTCTGAGGCCAAATACACTACATGGCTCTCAAATGTTGTACTTGTAAGAAAAAATAATGGCAAATGGAGAATGTGCGTTGATTATACTGATGTCAATAAGGCCTGTTCGAAGGACACCTACCCCCTCCCCAACATAGATAAGCTCGTAGATAACTCAGCAGGTTTTAAGCTATTATCGTTCCTCGACGCCTACTCGGGCTACAATCAAATCCCAATGGCCGCGAGCGATAAAACGTACACGGCCTTCATGACCGAATCGGGCAACTATTACTACAACGTAATGCCCTTCGGGCTGAAGAACGCTGGCACTACGTACCAACGAATGATGAACAAAGTCTTCCAAGGGCAAATAGGCGACATGCTCGAAGTATATATGGACGATATGATCGTCAAGTCCCACGAGGAACTAGATCATGTCGCCCATCTTCGCAAAATCTTCGAGCAAGCAAGAAAGTATCGAATGCGTTTTAACCCAGAAAAATGCACGTTTGGCGTCCGGGCAGGTAAATTCCTCGGCTTCTACCTAACGGAACGAGGAATAGAAGCTAACCCCGACAAGTGTCGGGCATTCTCTGAGTTCCCAACGCCCAGGTCTAAAAAGAACATCCAGTCCCTCAACGGGGTACTTACTTCGTTGTCCCGCTTCGTTGCAAAGTCCGCCCAACATGCTCTTCCTTTCTTCAAGCTCTTGCGAAAGGAGGCGGCGTTTGAATGGACCGAGGAATGTGAAGCATCCCTCCTTCACCTGAAGCAAGCTCTGTCGAAACCGCCCATATTATCACGACCAGACGCCGGGGAAGTCCTGTTTCTATACCTCGCCGTCACTGCCGAGGTCGTCAGCGTCGTCCTCATTCGCGAGAATCCCAGCGGGCAAAAGCCAGTATACTTCACGAGAAAAGCGTTGCAAGACGCAGAGCTGCGATATCAACAGATAGAGAAGGTAGCATTGGCCCTCGTCAATGCTTCCAGATGACTAATACACTATTTCTTGGCCCACACGATCGTGGTAAGGACGGATCAGCCCATCAAGCAATTGCTGGGACGACCAGACATGGTGGGCAGAATGCTCAAATGGTCGTTGGAACTGTCCGAGTTCGACATCCAGTACGAAAGCAGAAAAGCTCTTAAAGCCCAAGCCCTGGCCGATTTCGTAGCGGAAGTAACCTCCTCAGACTCCTCGTCCCACATAGCAAACAGGTGGACCATCTATGTGGACGGAGCATCCAGCTCGAACGGCAGCGGGGCAGGAGTAATTTTGGAAAACGACGAAGGGACCATAGTCGAGGCTTCTCTCACATTGTCATTTCCCACGTCGAACAACCAGGCCGAATACGAAGCCTTCCTCGCCGGTTTGTGCCTAGCCGAAGACCTAGGGGATGAAGAAATCATCATTTGCACGGACTCGCAGCTCGTAGCCCACCAGGTATTAGGGGAGTATCAGACCAAAAACGATAGTCTCTCTGAATACCTAACCCTAGTCAAGGAAAAAATGTCGAAGTTCAGAGCGGTAGAAGTAAGACATGTTCCACCCGAACATAATATGCGAGCAGACGTCTTGTCCAAACTAGCAAGCACTAAGAGGAAGGGTGGAAACAAGTCAGTCATCCAAGACACACTTCCCCAGTCCAGCATCGATAAGGGATCCTCGACCCTACACGTGCACGTGATCGGGGACAGCGATTGCTGGATGACGCCCGTGTACAACTACCTCATCAGGGACGAACTTCCGGATGACCCCAAGGAAGCCAGCACCATCAGACGAAGAGCTTGCTCGTACGTCATCCTTGAAAACAAGCTCTATCGACGAGGCTTCTCCATCCCACTACTCAAATGCATAGAGGAGGAAGTTGTCCCCCACGTATTACGAGAAATCCACGAAGGCATTAATGCCCAGCACCTAGGAGGAAGGTCACTTGCCCGCAAGGCCCTCCGGGCAGGTTATTATTGGCCAACCATGTAGCACGATGCCAAGGAGCATGTGAAGAAGTGCGACAAATGCCAACGGCACAGGGATATGCACCTAGCTCTACCTAACGAGCTGAAAAGCATGACCTCCCCGTGGCCATTCGCCTGGTAGGGCCTGGACATCCTGGGACCCTTCGTGACGGGGTCCAGCCAAAACAAATACCTGATAGTGGGCGTAGACTATTTCACAAAGTGGATAGAAGCAGAAGCCTTAGCAAAGATAACAGCACTCAACATTCTGCGCTTCTACAAGCGGAATATCCGTGCCCGTTTTGGAATTCCCCGAGCAATCGTCACGGACAATGGAACGCAGTTCACAGACAAGAAATTCCAAGACTTTGTCGGCCATCTCGGGACAAACCAACATTTCGCGTCCGTAGAGCATCCCCAGACCAACGGGCAGGCAGAAGCGGCCAATCGTGTCATCCTTCGTGGCCTCAAGCGAAGACTATATGAAACGAAGAAAGCCTGGGTCGAGGAGCTCCACAGCGTCCTATGGGCATACCGCACCACTCCTCAGTCTACCACCGGGGAAACACCTTTCCACCTAGCATATGGCACGGAGGCTGTTATACCCATTGAAATTCACGTACCGTCCAGGAGGACCGAATCACCTCTAGACGAGGAAATGAATGGCGAAGCAATAAGAGAGGAGCTCGACCTTGTTGAGAAAATACGAACAGGAGCAGCCCTCCGCGAAGCATCTCTTAAGCAGAAAATAGCAATCAGGCACAATGCTAAAGTCCTACGACGAGAGTTCGAGGTGGGCAGTCTTGTCCTGCGAAGAAACCACAAGGACTCTCGCGAAGGCAAACTAGCGGCCAACTGGGAAGGGCCATACAGAGTCTGTGCCAAAACGGAGAATGGTGCCTAATTCCTAGAACATCTCAACGGGGAAGAACTCGCTCGACCATGGAACTCTGAAAAGTTAAAACAATACTACAGCTAGATCCCCGGTTCGACTACGAACGTCATGTACCGACCACTATGCACGTCTAGGTACAAGTGTCGCATACGATTAAAGCATAACCCCGCTCAGTGACGAGCCGGGCAATTGCTCGACAGCGGTCCTCGATCGAGCATCGCCGTCGTCAAAGTACCACGATTGGCAGAACCCCAGCTCGCGATGGGACGTTCACGCTGCGAACTCAGGCCTCAAACGTGACCTGAGCTCCGCCTCCCCTCCAGGACATTTCCCGGCTGTTCGATCAGTTCCCCTCACTATCGGACACATCCATAACGAGCATATCTCCTGAAATATTCACACAAGTCGAATACCCCCTGTTACGGGCGGACATACATTCACAACGAGCATACATATAACACTTAGCAAAAGTAAACGCAAGTAAAATCATGCACGTAAAGAGACCAGGAAAATAATAAATTAATGGTGGCCACAAGGACCACGAATGTGCGTTGATACATAAAACGGGGGCCAGCCCCCCAAAAAAACAAAATTACAAATATATCTACGGCACGCAGGCCGGGCAAGTTACAACAAGATGATAAAACTCCTCATTCTTCCGCATGCTCGGTCGACACGGGCTCGAGTCTCTGCTCCTCTGCGGGCTGGTCCTCAGACTAAACCTCAGGGGTATCAAGAACAAGGCCTGCGGGCAAGACGATGCGGCCATCCTCTACTCGCGCAAGATAGTGGATACCCTCGGTCGAAATCTCAAGCCCAGGGTTCACCACCCGCAACTGGGCCACGGCATTTTCGAAGGACTCCACTGCCACGGCGATACCGTCATCCTCGGCCTGCAGAATGCCGGCGGCCAGCTCAACCCTAGTTTTCAACACTTTTATCTCGTCCGGTTCATCAGCACCCGGGGCACTGGCCGCCATCAACTCTTTGTTCAACTCCTCGGCAGCCCTTTTCTCCGCCTTCAGCTTGGTGACCTCCTCTTTCAGCTTGGTCGTCTCCTCTTCGGCCTTCTTCGTAGCCTCACGAGCACCCTTGACCTCCTCCTTCAAGGCCGTCTCAGAAGCCCGAGCCGCATTGAGTTCAGCCTCAAGCGCAGTGTCCCCTTCCGCATAAACGGCCGCCATCTCCAGCATCCTCACGAGGGCAGAAGCATCCTGGGCTACCAGCGCCCTCTTGCTCGGCCGGTCCATGCTCTCCAAGCTAAGAGACTCTGCCCGAGGAACGATCAGGGTGTTGCCCTCAAAGAATCTCTTGTCAAGGATGCACGGGGAAAGCTCAAATTTCCCCTTCTCAGGCGCCCGAGTCAGGTCCACAGCATCCAACGTCCGTGGCCACTTCGCCCGCCCGGCCAAAGGCAATGGAGAGTCCCGTGGGCCGGGAGAGGGCGTAGAAGAGGTCCCCGAAGCAGTTTGAACAAGGGAAGGAGCACGAGTGTCAGCAGCAGTCCGGGTCTTAGGGGGAGCCGCTCCAGCCTTACCCCTCGCCATGGCATTCCTCACCACACGATCACGAGCTTGAGGCATCTCACCTGCACAAATGAAAACAAGCACGTTAGTTGCGGGGAAAGGAAATAACACAAACAAAATCTAAGTAACTATGACTACCGAGCAGCTTCTCAGCATCCGCGGGAGTCTTGCACTCCAGCAGTGCCTTCACGTTGTTAAACCTGCGCTCAACCCTCTGGCTACCATCCTCCTCAAAGATAGGACTACCCTTGCTCGTCCAACAGCTCGCGAGCTGGAAGGAGTTGACCCACTTCACCAGCGTCTCATAAGACACGACATCATGCCCGCGTAGCGCGCTCGGCTCGAAGACGTAGGCACTGGGCTTCTTTGAGAAGTGGTCGGGTGTCCAGCGGATCGGGAACTTGTACAACCTCTCCCCGATATACTTCCCCTCCTCGTTGAGCAGCTCCTCTTCGTTCTCATCCACCTCTATCTCCCAGACATACGTGTTGTCCTGGGCAGCTTCAGACACTGGCTCAACGATGAAGTGCCGTCCCTTGAACATTCGGATTGACTCCGAGAATGGCTTAAACAACTTCTTGGGCTGCTTCAAGGAAACCCATCCGTACTTCTTCCCCGCCAGCTGCCGTTGAAGATGGAAAACAACAAAAAACAGAGGAAGAGTGGTTCCCAGTGTGAGGTGCTCGCACACCAACTCAAATGCCCGTATAAAGGCCAGCGAATTGGGGTGGAGTTGCGAGGGCGCCAACTTGAGATGCTCAAATACCGACCGCTGGAAGTCAGTGAAGGGCAACCTCAGCCCCAACTCCTTGAAAGCGTACTCATACATCGTGAAGCGGTCCCCGAACTCCGAGCAGACCCGCTCGTCCACGGTGGGAAAGTGCACTCTCCAATCCCCCGGTAGGCCCACCTCTGTAAAGGCGTCCGCCACAGATCTGGCGAACGTGGAAATATGTTCGGAAGGCTCGGCCACCTCCCACTCCTCCGGACAAAACCCTTCAACATCTTCCTCCATAACTTCTAGTTTTTCTTCCTCCTCGACTCTGCTCGAGGAGCTCGATGCCGCCGAGCTCGAAGACGCAGAACTCGAAGTCGTTGCGCTGCTATCCTCCTCGGAGGCAGTTTCCTCCTCGGATGTGACTGGGATAACTTCTCTCTCTGGCTCCATCGCCATTACGATCACCTGAAAAAGCAGAGAAAGATAGTGAATTCGACAGGAAATCAAATCCACCCTTCCACTGCCAAGTCAAGTGAAAGGGCGCGCAAAGGACTAGGGACAACGTCCCCGGCCTAAGCCCTAACATCAAACGAAAAGCCTTCATGCGAGGAGATGCCCGAGATATGCCATCTTCCTACGAAGAACCTCCCCACGCTCGTGCCCAGATTCCGTTTGAAGCTCCACCAGAAACTGCAAGGCTCCACCGGAATCTGGAAACAGTCTACCGGAAAATTCGCCATTCCATCAGAAGATAATAAGACGCGGTGGTCACGACTCGCAACCACGACGTGGACCACCACGTCCACCGAACGCGCTACCTACTCCGGCGAGATGCTTGAAGCAACAGAAGGGCAAAACCACCGCCCACCACCAACACTCACCGGAAACCTACCTATTTTGTCACCTAAAACTAACCCTAGCCGCAGGCAATCTACCACTAACAACAAAAGAAAGTAAAACAAGCCGGAAATCAGAAAACTTACTTGATTTGAGTAGAAGAGGGAGACTGCTCGAAACTTGGCACAGTGGTCGGTTGCTCTGAAGACGGCGACGGGCAAGAACGCTGATGACGACGAAGAGAAATCAGAAGGAAAAAAGTGCAAAATGGGACAACCTTCCCCCTTTTTATACTGAGGGGCACGTGCACACACGGGCCCGTAGGCAATAATGACTGCCCACTAGCCATGATTACCTATTAACTGCTACACAGGGCTCGATGCACACGTGGCAACCCAACGTTTCCCATTCTGTCTGACGCTTTATCTCCCCGAATACCGGGCAATGTAGTCTCGACCACGAATATCACGGACACGAAGGGCCACGAGCACCTCGAGACGATCATCCTCGTCTCCAAACGACGACTCCGAGCTAGCTCCCCTGAGCGACGAGCAGTCCTTAAGTCATCACTCCCATGCTCGGGAGCAACGACTTGGGGGGCTCTTGTTCTGGACTAGACCAATGGCTGGAATTGGCCCAATCCGCCTCTGATCCAAAGCGGCCCAAATTGCCTAAGCCCAGTCCACAGAGGGGCAAAAACGACATTTTTGCCCCTCTAACCGGGCAAGGAACGCAACGTTTCTCCCCGGCTTTTATGCCCGTTACGCACGGCTTCTTCGCTGCCCGAACAACAAAGGACAGGTGCCCGGAACTGCGTTTATGCCCGACATAACGACTAGTTTCTGGCACCCTGCCCGACATAACGGCTAGTTTGGGCAGTTACCTATTCTTTGGGGAAAACGGTTATTTCGCCCCGAAAATAGGATCGTTGGCCACGCGCTGGGGGCTCTATATAAACCCTCTCACTTGAGAGGGTCAGGTATCACATTTTCACCCTGAGAATACATTTTGTACTTGCCCCTTTTCTCTGACCCTTTCTTACTTGAGCGTCGGAGTGCCTTGCAGGTACACCCCCTTTTCTCCTCATCAATATTCCGAACACCTTGCACGCCTGACGACCATCATCCGTCCGAGCACCTTGCCATCTGACGACCAGCTTACGTGGACCTGTTCGAATACTCCGGATCATAAATCAATTACATTAAGTTTCTAAATTGTATTTAAAAATAAGATAAAATGTTATTGTCATTCTTATTCTCGCTGTAATTTTTTTGAGAGTTTCTTAATACACCACCCAACTTTCTTAGACACCGCGTGAAATTTCTTTTATGCCCCCTGATTCTGGATATGCACATCCGGACGCACCGTGACCTTAAAAAAAATTTGTTCTGAATGTGCATATCCGGAAGGCCTCCGGATCTGCATATCCGAAAAAATTGCTGATATATTTGAACCTGCATGATCACTCCCCCTTCCCATTCTCAACCTTTCTTCCACACTCACCCTCACCAACCCAAAAAACCTACTTCATCAATACCATTTCTCACTCAAAAACTTCAACTTTTTGGTGCAACAAATCAAAGGGAGCAAGAGAAGATTGAATTTCAGGTAAATATTCTACTTCATCCACTACATTGCTCACATTATCAATCTACTTTTTTGGAAAAAACAAGTTACGCTACTTCCGGATGTGCACATCCGGAACGAATTGAGCATGAACATTTTCGGATGTGCACATCCGAAAAAGTGCCTGGAACTAATTAATTTTAATTTTCAGCAATTTTTAATATGTTTTATTTATATATACTTACTGTTTTATTATTGTTTATAAATAGATATGGTGCACCCCGATAACATGTCAAAAGAATTAGTTTCGTCGATTTCCCCGAAAGATGAAGGGATTATCGTAAAGTCGGTTGATGTCGGTGGTGACTTTAATAACAAGTAAGAGTTTGATGATCGTGAAAGCATGCTTGCATTCATTCGTAGGACGGATATTGAGCTTGGCTTCGGTGTAAATATCGGAAGATCGGATAATGGTTCAGAAAGAAGAAAGACGTTTGTAATTTTGGGTTGCGAAAGAAACGACAAATATCAAGTACCTCTACAGAAGTTAAAAAAAGACGAGACCGGTACTAGAAAATGTGAGTGCCCTTTAAAGATTGGTGGTTACATGTTAGCTTCCAAGAAATGGAGATTTAGTGTTCGTTGTGGTATACATAATCACGAAATGTGCTCAAAGTTTCAAGGTCATCCAAGTGTATGTCGGCTCAAGGCGGAAGAGAAGAACAAGGCAATTAGGGGAGATATCGAGTTTCGTTGGTATGTCGCAAGTGTCTCCTACACCAAAGGCAAAACACGCGGTCACACGTTTAAGCTAATGAGGGACATCTCCATCGACGAGATCATTGACGACATCGAACATCTCCTACCTTATGGAGACAAACGGAAGGTTGCGAAGCTTCAGTATCGTTCACCTTCGGTTGACAACGAAGGGAATGTCGCTTACAGCCTTGTTGAGCTCAAGAATCAAGAGGATGTTAGAGCGATGTGGCAAACTTTTTTCGGTTGCGAAGAACGATTCCCGCTCGAGTTCGAGGCGACCGTCAAAATTCGAAGAAAGGTCGATGACATCTTAGAGATGTGTAAGCGTCCACCAGGCTATTGATCTTGTAATATTTAAATTTCTGTCGATGTAATGGCGATTTTCTTAATGTAATCCCGATTTTATTTTATGAATGTGAGAAACATTGTTGGATTTTTGGTGTTCTGTATCAGGATTTATTCCAGATTTGCAAATACGAATTTCTTTCGGATGTGCATATCCGGAAAAAACTGAAAATTTAAAAAAAAAATGGGTGCGTCCGAATTTGCACATCCGGTACACAGGGGTATTTTCGTCAGCACGCATGATGCATAAGAAGGTTGGGTGGTGTGTTAGGAAATTCTCATTTTTTTGTCTGAGTCCCTATATCTTTTTTCCGTGTGGTTTAGTCCCTACAGCCAAAATCCGCAGTTTCCTGCGGGTTTTCCTTCAAATTTTCTTGCGGATTTTGTCTTTAGGACTAAAACGCACGCAAAAAGTGAGATATAGGGATCCAGACAAAAAATATTACAGTTACTAAACTCAAAAACTTGCTAACTTATAAGGAGCAAAAGTGCATTTAAGAATTTATAAATTAACAAAATGATGTATTTGTCAAAGCCTCTAATCTAATAAACAACTCCTTCAATCAAAGCCAAATGACAAACTCAAATATACCAAATCAAAATATTGTCAATCATCAATATCACCACCACTTCTATATATCAAGACCTTCTTCGTGCACAATGACACATTTACACTTTTTTTAATAACAAATATTCTCATATTTTAGCATAATTTAAGGGCTAAACATAAAATTGAAATAAAAATATGTTTAATTAATTTGAAAAGTCAATGAAAAATAATTTAAAAAATTGTGTAAATTTGACAAAGAAGGAGAATAATCAAATATATTTTTTAAACTCATATACTTTAAAAATTAATAGTTAAATGTATTAGAAATTGCGATAATACAAAAAGAGAGAGATAAGGGTGTTAAAGATTACACCAACTAAATTTTATAACAAAAATTCAGATCAATAAAAATACAAATACAAAATACAAACAAAAATGAATTTATTATGAGTTATAAATTTTTGGTTGATGAAGACCACTCATGAACTTTAGTCACTTCATCATCTTTTCACTTGATATATAGTCACAAAAAACCTATGCACAAAACATCCACTTTTAAATTGGCTAAATAATTACATTATACAATATTTAACCATAAAAAATAGATAAAATTATAAATCATAGAAGTTTGTAAATCAACAAACAATGATATTAGAACGAAAAAAAAAATATATGAACGGAATAGTGGAAGAAGGATATAAAAACCAGAAAAAGAGAGCAATGAGTTGAAAGGGGAAAAAAGTCAATATATATTTTGTGATGTTAAAGTTTTTAAACAAATAAAACTAAAATATTAAAAAATTAAAAAATAAATAGCATCCTTACCAATAGAATGCAACATGAAGTAAAAGTTTTTAAATATTGAATGAGAACAAAATAATACATTTAGTTAGTTATTACTTGTTATTGAGTTAGTGGGTTAGGTTTTTTTTATGTGTAGAAGTGGCTTTTAGTAATTAAATATTAAATTTAATTTCAAGGTTGGAATTTTTTATAACAAAAATAACAATAAAATAATAGTTTGTATGGGTTGAAAAGATAACAATATATTGGGATTAGGCGGTTTTATCATTATTATTATTATTATTATTTGGATTTGTTAGTTACTTTTATTTTGATATTGGCTTAGTGGTTTTATTTCATTGAATTAATTTAAATCGGTTAAAGTTAGCTTTTTATATATTAGGTTTTTTATTTAATTTATTATTCTATATTGTAAAAAAATGGGGAAAGTTGGTAAGAGGAGTTTGAAATGAAAAATACGTGTCTTTTTTAACTATTATTGATTAAATTTTTATTTATTATTGATAATTGCTAATTAATAATTATTGTATAATTGATAGTTATGAAAAAAATTATATTAGTAGTGCTATAATTTAGTGCAATGAAGGGTTAATGGAATGAAAATTGTTTAAAGTTAATTATTAATTATTAAATATTAAATTAATTGAGTAAATAAAAAAAATAAAAATAGTTTTGGCGGGAAGTTTTTAAAGGAGAAATTATAGGATTATAATTTAGTATGATATATGATATACATTAGTTTAATAATTTTTTTGTCAATTATATAAATAAGTATTTGCTAAATGAGAAAAAAGAATATACACCGACAGAGTAAAATATTTTAAAATACTCATATGACATGGCGAAATATTATAATTCTATTGGATGATGGTGTAAAATAAGTTTACACTGTCAGTGCGCTAGCTTTATTCTCTTTGCTAAATTGTACGTAGCATATATTATTTAATTTTTTGTGTGCTTGGTTAATTATTTATCTTATATTCTTTTTTAAAACATAGTTGATAAATTTTAGTTAGATGTTGATATTTTATTAGTTGTATATTTTTTTTAATATGCTATAAATTTAAAAATATTTTGTTATAAATTTATATTAAATGCAAAAATTTATATTGAAATTTATTTTAAAAAATCCTATTAATTTTAGAAAAAATAATAAAATATTATGTTATTATTTTAAAAATAAAATAACAGCCAAAGACTTTATTTGTAAAATATTATAAGAGTATTCATTATAAAAAGTTTTGCTATCATGTGCCCCATGAGATCTTTGTTTTTATCCCGCCAATTATATTATGTGCAGCTTAATTTACTCAACTAATGATATCGATACCATAAACTGAAAAATTTAGTTGCAATGGTTTATTTATGAAATCTAGAAATAGAAAAACAGAATAAAATCAAATATGTGTCCCTCCTCACATTATACTTTCAATATTCTATTTTATATTAGTATTTTCAGAGAAGTCTATCCAAACCAAGTCTAAGTCTGTTTACACTATGCCAAAAAAGACTTTTAACAGCGTTTTTTTTCTTCCTTTAGCAGCGCTTAAAATCGTTGCCTAAAGTGGCGTTGCTGTAGGAAAAGGCATCACTCTTTTCCTTGGAAAAGTGTTGCTTTATGTCTCCTTTAGGCATCGCTTTTTCTAAAAAAAACGCTTTCGTAAGACCCCTTTAGCAGCGCTTTTAAAAGCGCTCTCTTAGGGCCCCCTTTAGGCAGCGTTTTTTTTTAGGAAAAGCTCTTTCTTAGGTCCAACTTTAGGCAGCGCTCTCTAAAATGTCCTTTGTTTGCACTTTAGGCAGCGCTTTTAAAAGCATTTTCTTTGGTACCACCTTAGGCTGCGCTTTCGTAGGTCCCCTTTAGCAGCGTTTTTAAATGCGATGTCTTATATATACTTTAGGCAGCGCTTTTTTAAAAAAGCGCTGTCTTTTCTCAAATCGCTGTTTAAAAGCACTTTTTTAAAAAATCAATTTTTTGGAGCGTTTTTTTAGCCAAAGCGCTGTCTAATGTGAATAAACCTGTATAATTCAAATTTTTATAAATACTAAACATAAATCTGTATAATTCAACACAAGCCTTTATTTCAACATAAGCCTTGTATATACCATTATAATTCAACACATATGCCTTGTATGCCATTATAATTCAACACATAAACCTTATAATAACCATTATATATATTTCAACACAAATCTCATACACCAAAATAACCATTATATATATAACTCAATACAAATGTTATACATCCAAGTACACATCCATAATTCTAATAACAACCTTCCAAAACTAATTACACCAAACATCCTAAAGATGCACCAATTCTAAACCTCACACACCAATTAAACTATGCAACTTTCAACACCATACAACAACTTCCATCACCTATACATCAACTTCCATCACCTATACATCAATTTCCAAAACTATTCAACAATTTCCAAAACTATACAACAACTTCCATAAACTTAACACAAAAGAAAGAAAAACACCATACCTTATATAATTCTCATTTCAATAATGTATTGACACCATTTCTCCTTTATTTCTTTCAATTTATCTTTCGTGTAGGTGGCACACTTGAATTCATCAAAGTACCACATAATATAACATAATATGCATGATTTAGTTAAAAGTAATTAATTAGATCAAATATCTGATAATAAGTATTAAAATAAATCATAACTTATAAATCCATACCATGTTTGAAATCTCTATTTGTTCCAAATGAATAGTTTCTTTCATGAATATCAATACAAAATACCCGCAATCTATACCATTACGCTGATGAGGACACTACACATAGAAAAAAAGTATGAATATGTATCAGGATATATAGTTTAACTTGTGTTATCAAGTAGCATCACTATTATAATAAAAAATGTGAAAATATACCTCCACTCTTATCCATGTAATGTTGTTTGCTTTGCTTTTTGGTACTCGAGCTTGTCGTTGTGATCGAAATATTTGTATGGCTCTATCATAATGTAAACGAATATTTAGAACAATCTCACATAAATAAATAAATACACACGTGAATATTTAGAACAATCTCATCACTTACGTATCAATCATCTTCTTCATCTCTGGGTACTTTGTTTGATCACCGTTTAGCGAATCCAGATAATATGCTAGTTCTTTTATCGGATTAATCGCAAGCAACAACCAGTGTCCACTGTAAAATAAAACAAAAGTTTAGATGGAAATGCTATACACAAAGTAAAAAAGAGAAAGATTATAATAACTGAAGTTAGAATGAAAATCTAACCCATGGCCAGTATTATATGGTAAAAGATACAACTTCTATGTATCTTTGTTGGTCATAAATGCATTTACTAAGTGGTCTCTGACCGCATTTGCACTTTGATTGATTAGAGGTGCGTTGACAAAGCTGGGAGACAAGAAAGCGAATCTTCCTGTCAATTGACGCGGGAGCATCAATTTTTCATACAAGAACCTGAAATAAAAACATAATCAACATTAGAATATTCATTGAAATGAGTAAATAAATTGATCAATTAATTAATTAAATAAAATCGATGGTTTACCTGATGTATGAATTCATAACACCGATGCCTAATTCAGCATGCTGAAAAATTTGATCCAAATCTTCTTTAGAAATTGTTTCTGAATAGGCAAACCCGAAAATACCATTGTCCATATGTATTTCACGGACACCACCTTCCATCAAATCCGATGTGCCTATAAATGTTTCAAGGCACACCCGAAATCGAGGAATAGAAGCTTTTTTTGGCTTGGCCATGTTGCCTAATTCTGTCTTCTTATTCTTGCTACCTTGTTGCATCTCTTGTGTAGGAATCTAAAAATCATATAAGTTAGGTAAAGTATAAAATCATGAAGCTTTTGAATTCGGATCATAGAATTAATATTTTCATTGTATATATATCAATGTACCTCTTTTTTTGATGCAACTGACTCGGTGTGTTGCACAATCCCTTTATCTTTTGCTTTGGATTTTGTAGAAGTCTATCAATACCATGTAAATAAAATGTACGTAAATGTAAGCATAACATAACTTATATGCAAGCTAAGTAAAATAGTTGAAAACTAAAACGTTCAAAATGGTTTTCAACATACCTCATCATCAATGACAATGAGGTTTGACGGCCATGCAACATACGACCCTATTACGTCCCACACCAATGTTGCATCTGAACGTCGTCGGGTATAGGTAGTACCGCATCCCGCTCTAAAGCGATATCAATTGATACTTTCGAAAAACCAGCAGGGAGCGGTTTATGGTGGTGTACGTCTCCCGAAGTGTTATGCACTTTTCCCTTGCCTGATATGTCGGTGCCGATAAGTATAGATGACAAGGTGAAATGCCTTAAACAAAAAAAAAAATATGAAATTGGTATTGTGTATGTATGTCGATATAAAAAATTGTGCTAACATAATTTCATAATAATATATATAATTACCTCAGGAATTTTTTGTTAAAAATTGATACTATCTTTGTCACTAGTATCTTTAAATTCTGAATCGCGCCTTTCCGACATATATCTTTCTTTATCCTTTTGCAGTTCATGAACTTGAGCTTTTAATTCTTCCAACGTTTGCATCACCTGCTTATTGCTAGGACTTTGGGTCTTTGAACGCTTATACAATGATGATGGAGTGACCCCAAATCCCTTACCCCTCACGCGACTAGAATACTCAGGAACATTTAATACTTGACTTAATATGCTTCTGCAATCCTGGTCTTCATTTAGAGTTAAGGACTGAGATAGAGTCTCCTGAAATTCATATGTATATAGAACTCTTTAGTATGCATTAAAAAGCATAAATATTTAATATTTTTATAAACTTTTGATTTAATTAAATAAATAATGTTATACTTACACATTGATCATAAACTTATTGAACACTTTCAGCAACAACTCCATCCTTTCCAACACGGGCAGCCTTCCACAAAACATGATCCGGAAGAGATGTTTCTTCACTTTTCTCATCTCCTAGCTACACAATAAGTCAAGTATTAATTTTAATAATGACACATCGGGACCAAGTATATCATAGTAATTATATATACTTACTATTCTTTGTTCTAAGCGTGCATATCCCAAACGCCCTTTCTTGTATGGATACGCGGGTTTTGAGGCTCTTTGACGATTTACGTCACTCATAACCTGGATAAACAATTTTAAGTCATATCAGAACACACATGGAACAAGTATATAATACAACGTTCATGAAAAATTAAATTAAGATTACGTGAAATTCTTTAGTTCTTCGTTTGGCGACAAAAGTGTCCCATTCTTCGTTCTCACAAAATTCCAAACGCGCCCAATCTGTGTTTTCTTCACAAATAGGACACGCACATTGACCTTTAATGTTATACCCTGATAGATTTCCGTATGCTGGAAAATCATTAATTGTGCCAAACAACAGCGCCCCCAAATTGAAACTTTCTTTCCTATATCCATCATAAACCTCCACACCTTTCTCCCACAAAATCTTTAATTCTTCGATTAAAGGTGTCAAGTATACGTTTATGTCATTCCCTGGTTGTTTAGGTCCAGAGATTAACATAGATAACATCATGTACTTTCGCTTCATACATAGCCATGGAGGTGGGTTATAAATCATAATAATCACAGGTCATGTGCTATGTGAGATACTTTGAAGATCATGCGGGTTTATTCCATCAGTAGATAATGCCAATAGAAGGTTTCTTGCTTCTTCTCCAAAATCAGGATAATCATTATCAATTTTCATCCACTGTGGTGAATCTGCCGGATGCCGAAACTTTCCATCTATAATTCTTTCATCTGCATGCCAAGTCAAGTGTTTTGCATCGGGTTCACTACGAAACATGCGTCTAAATCTCGGAATTATAGGAAAATACCATAAGACTTTTGCTAGGGACATTTTTTTCTTATATCGAGAGCCACCGCATTTAGGGCACTCATTTAATGATGCATATTCATTCCGAAACAAAATGCAATCATTTGGCAATCATGTATCTTATCATAACTCATGCCAATAGAGCACAACATTTTTTTGGCCTCATAGGTTCGATTGGGAAGAACATTATCCTCCGGAAGTATATCTTTTATAAGGGCTAATAACTCTGTGAAACTTTTATCCTACCATCCATTGCCCTCCTTTAAGTTGTACAACTTTAACACCGCAGACAATCTTGTGAATTTATTGCAACCTTTATACAACGGTTTCTCTGCATCGCTTACCAACCTCTCAAACATTTTGGGACAATCCTAAAGATCTTCTTCAAGTGCTTCTGCAATCTCTTCGACTTGGTCACAATCGTATGTATCTGTGCCATTGTCGTTTGAAGCATAGGTCGTATTATCCCCCGGTTCAACATTTCCGTTACTTGTCTCACCATGTAATATCCAACATGTATAACTTTGATCAACTTCATGCCTCATTAAATGCGATTCCAATAGAACTGCGTCAATCCGACGCCCATAACAGCAACCTAAGCAAGGACATGTGATTCGACTGGGGTCTTTGGCGTGTTCAACCGCAAACTTAACGAATTCTGATACCCCATTCTCGTATTATTTTGACAATCGATTGGCAGACATCCATTTTTTATCCATGGTTTTACTAAGTAAGATAAACAAACATAAAAGAACAACTAAGTACCTATATAGAAGTCAGCAACTTCTGGACTTAACCACAAAGTGTAAGATTCTTGAAAACGGTCCGAATTTTACTCTTCACAAGTAACCCCTATAGCAAATTCACTAAGTTAGTAACTGATGGTGTATACCAAATATAACAGGACAAATTTAGTATATAATAGGACAAACAAGAAATATCGGAGGGACAAGTCAAAGTTTCAAGAAAGAAATTTAGTAAACATCATCACTTCCTTCAATTAGGCAACATGGCATCGACACGCAAATTCATTCATATTACTTCAAGTAGCATGGTATACTTTGATTCAACTCAAGTAAGTCGCAAAAAACAACTTCATCAATTAAGTTCAATTTACTTGAAAGTTCTATCCAACAAAGAATCATCAATTCGAGCATAAATCAATCACCAAAATTATCATTTCCACATTTAAACGAAATAGCAACTTCAACCTCAACAATTAACAATTAATTTCATCAATATTCATCATCTTCAACCTTAACAATTAAGAAAATAATCACTAAAAAATATTCTTCAACAATATCATTATCAACTTAAATAATCACTAAAAATTATCATCAATTAATTCCAAGAATTCATCATTAACATTCAATATCAACTTATAAAAAGATAACAATAGTATTGGTTCAACCTTGCTACAACAACAATTCCAAGAATTAATTCTCAAAATAAGTTCAACACAAATATTACTATTCATCATCTTCAACCTTGCTACAACAACAATTTCAAAATCAAATATAATGCTAACAACAACCACAACAACAATATCAATGTATCATTTCAATTGTTTCAACAACAAACAAACTCATTACAATGCCGGAGAAAAATTAATCACCACAAATATTACTATTCATCATCTTCAACCTTGTTACAACAATTTCAAAATCAAATATAATGCTAACAACAACCACAACAACAATATCAATGTATCATTTCAATTATTTCAACAACAAACAAACTCATTACAATGCCGGAACAGAAAAATTAAACGGAACAAAAAATACCTCGGAGAACAACAATGTCGGTCGGCCGGAACAGTACTCACGGTGGTGGAAGAATCACGGTCAGAGGAACAGTGACGGTGGAGATAGTCGCGAATAGAGCAGTTGCGACGGAGGGAGCAGCGGTGCGATGGAGGGAGGTTTGGTGGTGATTCGCAAGAGCTAGCTAGAGAATGAAAAGAACTGTAGAGTTCACGAAAAACATGAGAAGAATTGTAGGGTTCACGAAAGAAATGAGAAGAACTGTAGGGTTCACGAAAGAAATGAAAAGAAGAAATTCTGAGTTTTAATTTTTAGTAAATAAAATACCTATAGCAGCTCTTTTAGAAAGCGTTTTCGTAGCTTAACCCTTTAGCAGCGCTTTCTGGGTAAAGCGATTTCTAAAGTGTTAAGAAAAACAGCCTTTAGCAGCGCTTTTGGTCTAAAGCGTGGCCTTTAGCAGCGCTTTCCAAAAGCGTCGTCTTAGGTGGGGGCCTTTAGTAGCGCTTTTCCAAAAGCGCTGTCTAAAGTGTGGTTTAGTAAATACCTTTAGCAGCGCTTTTCAAAAGCGTTGTCTTAGGTGGGGTCCTTTAGTAGCGCTTTTCCAAAAGCGCTGTCTATAGTGTGGTTTAGTAAATACCTTTAGCAGCGCTTTTCAAAAGCGTTGTCTAAGGTGGGCCTTTAGCAGCGCTTTATAAAAAGTGCTTTTTAAAGGGTATCCTTAGGCTTTTAGCAACGCTTTTTTTGAGTTTTTTTTTTAACTTTTAGCAGCGCTTTTAGAAAAAAGCGCCTTTGTAGTGCTGCCAAAAACCATTTTTGGCGTAGTGTTACTTGAATTTTGCAACTTGGGTTTCATGAATGACTAGCTTTCATCTTTTACCTCATCTGTTTCTGTTGACGGCAAATCATAAACTCCATGTACATGTCTTTCATTTATGATTAATGAAAACATTCCCAACTTCTTCTAATATTTAAAATATAAGATATGTAAGTTGCATAGCATGTTGTTTAAGATACTTTGATCCAAGATAATGTTTGGGGGGGGGGGGGGGGGGGGGGGGGGCGATTCGGGAGGTCAACGAGGGAGCATTTTTTTATTTGGGACACACTTTTGTGAGAGACACACCACATATTCACCCAAAACCTTAAGGTGATAGGTGTGTGGGTTCTCTCACTTATATAGTGTTCAATCTTCCCTTTTCTAATCAATGTGGGACTTCTTCCTCACACTTGATTCTCAACAGATAATTTGAGATTGTGGTTTTGCAAATCTATCTAGCATATCGATACAATCTTTAAAATCTAACCTTAAAATCTAACTGCATCTTTGAAACATATTTAACCTAGCGCAAAAAGTAACTGCATGTTAGCAATATATTGATTATTGAGATGTTGATTACTTGGATAGAACTATACACTCACAAGAAGACTATTTGGCTTGGTATATTTCGAAAGTGCTTTTATATTTTGTAGCAATTCAAGAACAAAAATAGATATACGTGACATATGGAGGATGCCAAGAAAACAACATATTTAGTCTTTGAATAAGATGACTTATGATAACACCCCTGAAAATGTAGATCTTAGAAACAATCAAAATACTACAATTTTTGTTATTAATGAAGAATAAAACTTAATAGACCAAGTCTCTACCTGACTCTCATCAAGCACCACATCTCCATGCAAAACCTAGACAAACTGCAATGAAAACTATATCATTCCACGGGAAGATAGAAAATAAAAGAAAAACAATTACACAAATATGAACTGGGAAGATAGAAAATAAAAGAAAAACAATTACACAAATATGAACCGTCAAATTAAAGTTTTGAGGGAAAAAATTTAAGTGCATAAGTTAACACCAACTTCATTTAGATTTATACAGAAAGAAAGACCAGGTTTATTTCTTAAAAAGAGATATAATAAAATGCAACAAAGAAATGTCACAAGAGTGATAAAAAGTTACTAAAAAGTTTCGAAGAAGTTTTTTTATAAACTGAAGAATTAAACCTTAAAGGTATAAAACCAGAGTCAAACCCTAGCGACAGGAGACAAATCAGCTTAAGATATCTGCACATGTTGAATATGAACTTAGAATAATGAGGATCCGGATTCTCTACTGTAGGAATTTCCCGCAGTTACAACTTACACATGAGACAAATCTTGATATGACAGAAAAAGGTTAAATGTAGTCATGCTGATACCAATGATAACATTCGGTAAGTCACTTATGATCGATTGACTACAAGATAGCAGAAAAGCTCTAAACTAAAGATAAATAACCAATGTTTTCATCCAACAGGAAACTAAAGATTGCAATAGATATGAAACTGCCTCTGACCAGTGCTCTAACGATTTCAAGATTGAGAGTGGTTGCCTGAAATTAAAATTAAATGGAATGCTAAGCATGCTTTCACACTTAGATACCAAAATATAGGGATTGAGAGTGATGAAAATCAAATTGAACATTTTGGCCAAGTTTCATCATGAAGTTAATGAGTATGATAGATTAGCATCTACTTGAGTTTGGAGAAAGAAGTTAGTGTTAGAAACCAAAACTGAATGTGGCTGTTAGATTCTTCCAAGTAGCCACTGCAGACATAGGAACAGCCATTATAAATGTTATTTGTAACCGTTACAGAGTCTAAGAGCAACCATTAGTATTATTAGAGTAACAATTATTATTATTAGTAGTTACAAAACTTAGGCAGAATAAGAATGGAAACAGAACCATGTTCTGAACATGCTGAAAATTAGATAGAGGTAATATTTGGGAGAACAATCGTATATCAAGTTTGAATCCGATTGGGTAATTAACTCACATTATATGCAAAACATATCTGTCAAGAATCTTCATTATATGCAAAACATATCTGTCAATGATAATCATTTAACTCACATCCTTGAGTCTAAAATAATTTATACCTCTTGATGATATCTACTTGTGCATAAGATTTGATTATGGCTATCTTGATGGTCGAGCACTTATAGCTGCATTCAACTATTTTGTTCTCAAATTATCTATTACTACTCGTTGCAGTAATAATAGATAATCCAAATGTAATATAAGAGTTGTGATATATTATTTATTACTACTTTTATTTTCAAAACTTTTATTTCTATTACTAGAGAATCCAAGAGGGAGTCCAACAAGTTCATTATGCGGACTCTGTTCAAATTCTATTTGAGTTAAACAGAGTGTTACATTTATTGATATGTTTTATTATATCCATATTTATCTGAAAGACAGTTCTAATTGCCAACACTTGAATGTGTGAATACAGGGGGCCGTAACTGCAGGGAATCTCAATCCAATTTTGATAAGTTGAAATAAAATGGATATTGTGAAACTTAAACAAATGAAATAAGACAAAAGTTATACACTAAAATATATCAAGAATTAAATACAAGAGGATAAATTGGGGATAGAAAGACACCTTGGTGGTGCATTTTTTAATTTAGTGATAATAATAATATCCAAAGGAAATAAGTAAGATATAGTATTGTTTGGACCATCCTATATCACATATATACATCTAAGGACCAAGATCAGAGAGTTGAAGATCAGAAATAGAGAGTTGACAAGCAGGGGAGATCCTTGAAGACAAGAATAAATCATCTACAAAATGGGAGCTCTCGATTGGTTTTGGGCGAAGAACACCAATGGTCATATCCTGTAAATGTAACGCATTTTGCAAAATATATGTTGCAAATCGAAAATCAGCTTCTAACGGCCCGTAGCGTTGAATTTCACATGTTGTTAGATGAGAGGAAAGACATTGAGGAACATGATATGGGTATTTCCAATCCTCTTTGGTTGGTGAACCTCGCTGTAAGACAGACAAAATATGATGAGTAAAAATACAGGAAGAGAACAAAAATCAATAACTAGTGATGGATGGAAAAAAAAAACCAACCTTGAAAATGGAGAGAGATTGAAGTTTGGGACAATTATGTAGCATTTTCAATACCTCATCCCATTCATGACTGTTGGCACTATTACTCCAAGTTAGAGAAAGTAGTATTAAGTTTTCAAATACTGGAAAGTCTTTGTAATACGAGTTGGTTTCTACGTTAACAAGAGTACGTCCCAACTGCACATTATTACAAAAATTAGATACATACATGTTATAAAAACAAGCCAAATAGACATAATAACTAATATACATACCTCTAATAGGCTTAAATACTGGACATTATAAACAGCATTGAAGGGAACCTCAAATAAACAGATAGAGGAATCAATCAAGTTGGACAAGGGTTTATAATACCCAGCGGTAACAGATTCATCTGATGCTTTAATAAATACAGTAGTCAAACTCTCCAATAGGGGACACCGAGAAACAAGTTTCATGAAATCCTCTCTATTATGAAAACTAACTTTATACATTATCAGGGTTGTGAGCAAAGGAAGATCAACACAAGAATGAAACAAGGTGCCTATACTTATCTGAACAAATTTGAGCTTGACGAGTGTTTTGAAGCAGAAAATGGAAGGCGCTAAAGGAACATTTATGAGGTGTAGTTGGAGATCACTGACGCGACGTCGTTTAGCTGCTTCCACCCACTTGTTGAAAGTGAGATGGTCATCGGCATCCCAGAGTTGGAATTTAAAATTGAGAATAAAAGATTCGATGGGAAGGTGCTGAGAGTGTGGGTAGAACAGAACTGAGTTCACGAATCCAAGCAATTGAATCCTGTTTTCTGCGTTATTGACGCCTCCATCGTCAAAGCTAAAATAATCGAGTGAGTGGAACAAACGGAACAATCTCTTGGAAAGAACGCATGTTCTGAAACCATCTTTGATAGTGAGAAAATATAGAATTTCAGATATTATCTCATCAGGTAAATCTTCGATCAACGACTGTGATGCCGCCCTTTTTAAACTCTTGTTACTATTTTCTTTTGTGCCGCCGGCAAGCAGTTGGAGAAGAGGGTTTTCCATGTCTTCTAATAGGGGTGTTCGCGGTGCGGTTTGGGCGGTTTTGACTCTAAAAATCATCCGTACCGCAAGAGAAAAAAGCATGCGGTTTGGTTTGGTTCGGTTGGCTTTTAAGAAAAATCCAAACCAAACCAAATCAAACCAATGCGGTTTGGATTGGTTCGGTTGGTTCGGTTTTTTACAAGATTTTTATTGAATAATATTTACATATATAGAAAACAACATAAAATTGTGTTTAGTCATTCACACATTGCCAAATAACAACAAAACTCATCATATTTAGACAAAAAGTTCTCATTCAATATACAAAAATCAATTTAAACAAAAGTGGAAAAAAATAGTAGCATAAAACAATATCAAAAATATTATAATAAAACAAAAAATAGAGGAGATGGGAGATTAGAGAAGATGAAAAAGAAAGAACATAAGAGATGTGAGATTAGAGAAGAAATGTGCGATAAAAATATAATTAGAAGAGAAAATAGTAACATAAAAATGAGAAAATGAAAAAGAAAAAATATGTGAGATGAGAGATTAGAGTAGAAGAGGTGAGACGTACATGACAAAGAAGATGAGAAGAATGCGTAATACTATTAGGAGAGATTTGAGAAGATTAAATCTGAAAAGTTAAGTGTGAGTAAGAGAAAATATTTCGTAATTGTAAGGTTAAGGCATAATGGGTTTAAGTTTTGGGTTAGATGTGGGATAAGTAAAGTTTGGGTTGTAACATAATGAGGTTTGGTTTGGTTTAATTCGGTTTGCAAAATACAAACCGCAAACCAAACCGAACCGTGCGGTTTTGTTAAAAGATGGCCCGAACAAATCCGAACCAAATGAGGTTTTTTGCGGTTTCGGTTTGGTTTGGTTTGCGGTTTTCTATTGGGTTGGTTCGGTTTTGAACACCCCTACCTTCTAAAGGAGAGAAAAAACAAAATACAACCCTAATTCTAATCGGATCAAATTATACTTATTTTCGGGAATTGGATCTCTCCTGCATTATATAAAAGAGGGATTTAATTGGATACATGGTTGTGATTGACTGATAATGTATCAACTTTTATATATATATATATATATATATATATATATATATATATATATATATATATATATATTCTGCCGGCTCCTGTTTTTAATCTAACGGGTAAAAAGTTAGAAAGAATAATTAATTAAAAAATACATTTAAAAAGATTGAATATTAATTTTAGTATCACTTTTGAGATTTCCTCCAACATTTTTACATTAAATTTCTTTAAAATTTCAGCACTCTATAATTTAACAACTCATAAATAAATAGTTTTCATTTTTTTTTATCAAAAAGTTTTCATTTCTATTATATATTAAATACAAGAGTATACTGTATTTTTTTTTTAAATGAATTATGATATTTCAGATATAATATGCTATGTTATGTATTTATTTTTAAATATTCTTGTAGCAAAGATGTTTTCTTATAAATTTCTCTAAATTGTCTGGGTTGCAAAAATTTCTAAAAATTCATTAACATTGAATCCTGTCATTAATTCAAATTAAAATGATGTGTATAATTAAAATTAGATAAATTCTTATCTACCCACTTCAAAAAGTTTGGTAGAGTTACCCAGAGAGTAAATTAGGCTACATTGCATTGAAAATCTACAAAATTTAAATCATTAAATAAATAATTAAGTATAATAAAATGATATGACATTAGTGGATTGGTTGAAGGTAGACTACCCAATTTTTTGTGATGGGTAATGAAGTTGTCCCCTTAAAATTAAAAAAAAAAATTATAATGAGATAGAATCATAATCTCATTTCTTTAAATAAAAATTACTATTAAAAACAACTTAACAAATTCATCAAGTCTGAATCATTTCTTTCTAAATATATATTCTCAATAAAATACTAACAATTACTAATATCTCCAATTAAAACAAAACATATATCAATTTAAAAACAACTTAACCAATATATTTAATGTACAAAGTCACAAATCATAAACCAAAATTTAAAATCTGCAACATAACAAAAGCAGTTAAAATTTGCATACAAGGAAGAACTTGTAAAACAAAAATAATCACTACATCTACACAATCCTTGGATGAAAACATTAGCAGGTCACTATTGAAAATATGCCTTCTTCACTTCTTTATAGACTATTTTACTTTGTAACATCTCCAAGAATATTTTCCTATAATTAAAAGGACATAAGTTAATAATTAAAAAAAATAACTTGAATATTGGCAGCAAAAAAAACTTGAATAGATAGCAGAATTTATATACTTTTTAAAATTTATCATCAATAATTTAGTAAAACTGTTGACACCGAATTAAGTTAAAGTGTTATTATTTTCCTGCACAAAACATAAAATCATTCAATCACTAAATATTTCTTGGTACGTTCACATACTCAATCTGATATTGGCTTACAATGGATGGTATGTTGTGTGAATTATTGAGCCAAATAGATAACATAGCATATTATACCTGAAATAAATATATAACATAGTATTTTCTTTTAAATTGCGAATCACGTATGTCATAGTCTTTTCCTTTTCTTTTAAGTTGTGAATCACGCCTTTTATTGTTCTACACGACATAGAATAATAAAAAAATATGAATTTTTGTAGTTGACTAAAGACATCAATTGAATGAAATAATTCAACAATACCTAAATTTGTGAAGCTTTAGAGCCAACATTTTTCTTTCTTTTGGGAGGTCGAGACTCTACCCAACCTTTTGGACGTTTTGAAATCTTTTTGCCTTCTCTTTTTTTGAATCCTTTTGCTTGTGCCAAATCATCATGGGTGCTTGTAGACTCCTTAACTTTATCAATAAACTCGTTCACCTGAGAAATATTAACTAGATTCTTTTGAAAAAAACAAACTTGTAAGAAGTAATTATACCATTTTTGTTCTTGTGATAATATTGTTTCCTCACTCCAAATCCAACTTTTCCACCATAATCAACCCAAAACTTCCAAGCATCTTCAATGCTATCAAAAATCATTTTTAACTTTGGTTTCCAATCTTCTTGCATTTTCTACACACAAAAATTATGCATTTACAGTTTATCGTGAAGGCTGATCAGAACCTAAAGTGGGGCAAGAAAAACGTTTGTGATGCTGCGTGTGTGAGATGAGGAGGGGTGTACCTGCAAGGCATTCCAATGTTAAAGTAAGAATCGGGAGAGAGAAAGGCAAGTACAAAGGTATGAGTTTCTTAGGATGATTTAGAATACTTGACCCTATCAAATGAGAGGGTTTTTATAATGCCCTCAACGCGTGACCAACGGTCCCTATTTTCGGGGCGGAATAACCGTTTCCTGAAGAATAGGTAACTACCAAAACTAGTCGTTATGACGGGCAGAGATGCCCAAAACTAGCTGATGCCATGGGCAAAGGCATAGTTCTGGGCATATGCGTCATGACTGTTCTGGGATGATGGAGTCGTGTGTAACGGGCAGAAATGTCGGGGAGGAGCAAATGACCTTGAGGTTAATCTGTCCATATGTGCCCGGTAGAGGGGCAGAAGGGTAAATTCTTCCCCCGCATTGGCTGGACTTAGGCAATTGGGCCGTTTTGGAAGCAGAAGTGGATTGGGGCATGCCTAGCCATTGGTCCAGTCCGGAATAGGAGCCCCCCAAGTCATTGCTCCCGAGCATGAGAGTGATGACTTAAGGATAGCTCGCAGCGCCGGGGAACTCTGAAGGGGTCGTCGTTTATCGACGAGATGGAGTTGTCCTTGGATGTCCGGGGGTTCCAGCACCCGCAGGATATGTAACGTTGTTCAGTCTGCCCGGCGTGCAGGGAGACCAATGGTTGAGGTAGCCTGAAGAGACGTAACGCCATGTGTGCCTCGAGCCTTGTGCAACATTAAATGCGTCATGATGGCTAGGCTAGGGACGTGATGATGCCCCTAGCCGTGCGTGCTTGTGCACGTGCCTTCAGATTGCCTATAAATAGAGGGAGAAGGTGCTCATTTGCGTTTTTCGCTTTTTTTTCTCCTTCCTCGTCTTCTCCCAGAGATTCTAGTCTGTCGTCGTCGTCAACCACCGCATCAGTCGCCGCACGAAGTTCCGAGCAAGTTCTTCGACCCTTTAAATTCTCTTCGACCACGTAAGTCACTTATTCCCAGCTTTGTTTCTAGCTTTTTTTCGTTTCTGTTGTGTTAGAACGCATGTGGCTAGGATGACTTTAGGTAGAATTGT
Source organism: Lathyrus tuberosus (assembly GCA_022829125.1). Lineage (NCBI taxonomy): Eukaryota > Viridiplantae > Streptophyta > Magnoliopsida > Fabales > Fabaceae > Lathyrus > Lathyrus tuberosus. Next base: position 808,778 of record JALAZF010000879.1, read on the forward strand.
AGTGTTTTCCGGCGGCTGTTGGTGGTAGACGGTGGTTTGGCCACTCTCTGCTGCTGCTGTGGTCGCCGGAGTTTTTAGGAACTGTAGATTTAGGTCATTTTCTGGTGTCGTTGCGATGACGGCGCAAGCGTAACCGGTGGAGTTCATGAATTTTCCGGTGCTCTTATGAACTTTCTGATGAATGTATGAGTTTTCCGGTGGAGCTTCAAATGGAAAACTGGGTAATGGTTCGGGAAGATTTTCCCCGTACGTGCAGGAGGGGTTGCTTCTGGGTATCTCTTCGCACGATACTCTTGTGTTATTTGATTTAGGGCTTAGGTCGGGGACGTCGTCCTTGGCCCTTTGCGTGCCCTTTCACTTGACTAGCGGTGGAAGGGCGTATTTGATTTTGCAATCGAATTCACTTTTATCACACACATGAGGACAATTTGATAAGAGGTAGAGTAAAAAAGGCACACTGTAAGGTACGGTGTACTTAAGTAAATATGTAACACTGTAAGGTACGGTGCACTTAAGTGGAATACGGATTGTGGTAAGGTACAGTGTGCTTAAGTGATATACAGTACATCATAAGATATGGTGTGCATACACTTAAATGGGCTTTTTAGCTTGCAGCCTACACAAATGGTTCTATAAATATAACCCTTGTGCAGAAGCATAAACACTTGATGAAAATTCAGTTGTGAAACCCTAGCCGTATTTTCCTTCTCTCTATCTCTCACTCAAAGCCTTTAATCGTAGCAGCTAGCACTGAGACTGAAGGAAGTTGTTCGTGTGGACTGAGTAGAGGCGTTGTTCATCGTACATCGCTCATGATCCTTCCTTCGATTCAGAATCAAAGGTTTCATCGCCGTAAGAGGTAACCATTCTATTACTGATCATGATCTTTTGTAAGGATCGCTAAAGGGAAATTTTTATTTCCGTTGCGTTTTGAATTGCGATTTCCCTTCATTATTTCCCGGTGAAACCTTTCTTGAACTCTTCCTAGACTTGGAAAGTCTCAATCCCCAGCCTCCTCTTGGGCTTCATACAAGGACCCACAGGCTTCTAAAAAGCATCCCTAGCCTTCTCTTGGGCTTCATACAAGGACCCTCGGGCTTCCTAAAAGCATAAGATAGATCTTAGTCATCTTTATCAATACACTAATCCCCGGGAGAGTAAAAACCCTCTAAGACATTCAATCTCATCCTTTAAGTCTCTTCTAATCCTCAACAAGGGTTGGTTATCACTTTAAAATCCACAACCAGGGTCAAGTTACAATCAACAAATTCCCAAAATAATCAAAGCCTTTGTGGCATTTCATAATTCAACTCTCTTAAGTAAGAGTTAGTTTCCTTTTTTATTCCTCAAAACAGTTCAGGCTTTCTCTTGGAATTAAAATTCCTCAGCCAAAGTCAATCTATACTTAAATTCCCTCAGCTTCCTCTTAGGCTTCATATAATGACTTCCCCAGTCATCCTTAATCTTGGGCTTTGTACAAGACATATATAATACTCCCCCGGTTGAGTCAGTTTTCAACTCCTTTTTTTTATCTTCAACCTTGGGCTTTGATCAAGGCACAAAATTTAACATCCCCACAGATGAGACCATGAGTCCTCTATATAGAAGGATATATCCTCTATACATCACATTTTAAAACAAACAATTAAAACTTTTTTCCAGATAATTGATGTAAGTGGCACACTTGTTGATTCAAAATCCAAGCTGGGGTCCCCCCTTATCATGGCTAAAGTTCTCTTTCATCTAAGTGATGTAATTGGAAAACCTCTGGATTCTACACATCCAAGTCAATTTCCCTCTCATGGCATGAAAATATTGATAAAGGAAAAAGTGGCATTGCTCTACACTGGGTTAAAGCTTATTCCTTCATGACATTTCACTTCTCCTATAAAGGAAGATGTGGCATTGTTGGATTCCACACATCCTAGTTAAAACAACTTCCCTTATAAATTCTTCAATGTTTGTGATGAATAGGTGATATATCTCCCTTTAGAGATGACAAATTCTCTCTCAGTCAAACTCTTTTAGCTTCAATCTTGGACTTTAAACAAGACACAAATACTCTTTTAGCTTCAATCTTGGGCTTTGAACAAGAGACCAAACAATTTTCCTCCCATAGAATAGAAGGAACTACGAACGCTCTGATTTCCCCATGTCTCTTTATGGGAATACGTAGGCATAAGATTGCGAAATCTTAGCGAGCGCACTAATAAAAAAATCTAGGTCAAGTACCTTCCCAAAAACAATAGAAAACCCTAAAACAACAAAAACATCTTCTCAACTTTCACAAAGGAGAAACTTTTCCTATTCAACAACAAATGAATTTAAGCACCCAAATGATTCATCAGTAGAAACATATTCAAATAAAGGTTCATATAGATTACTACAGATACTTAGGGTGTTAACAGCTTCCCTTTGTATAACCAACCCCCGATTCCAGATCTCTTCGCATTTGTAAAGGAAAATGCCTGCGCGCAAGGTTTTTTTAAGATATCTTCCCCTTCCTTTTAACCTTCATAGGATAAATATAGAAATAAAAAATTAGCACTAAAAGCGGTAGTGGTCGCGTCACAAAAAACCGGAGCTACACTTGTTCTTTTCTGGCTTATCTTTTGATTCAATGAGATATTTGTGTAAATGTTAATACAAAGTTTCTGTTAGATTTCTAGAGAAGCTCCTTTGAAAGGATCTTCATAAATCTTTAAGAAGAGCCTATGTCGTATTTACATATACTGAATATTTCATTAAGCTACATGATGACCATATTTATGGAAACAGTTTCCTCACTTTTTGTGATGTTGCTTCTGTTTGTTAGTTGTCAAAAGAAACAATTCAATATTCATCTATCACTCGTGACTCTTATTTCAAGAGGAATTGTTGGCTCTGAATAGAATCTTAGAGACTTATGACTAACAGATGATATCTCTCATTCTCAGTCTAGTTCTACTAGACTCTGATGGATGATAGCTTTTGAAAGTTGTCAGATTCTAAGATTCAGAAGAGGATTCTTTACTTCTGATAAAGAATTTTAAGTAAAATATTTTTCAAAGACTTTTATAATACTTAAATTTTCATAAAGGTGAAATTCATCTAGTGGATTCAAGAAATCTGCTGCATAAGAACCTTTGGGTAATTATGTTTTCTTTTGGGTACTTATTGTCACTATTCATTGTCTTGTGAAAATTTATTTTTTCTTCTTATGACAAGATTCTTATTCTTTTTGGAATCTTGTTCAGTTTTTTTTCTTTTTATTTTCTTTGTGGTTGTGTTTTGATCAAGCCAAACTTGAGATGAGTTTCCTAGTCAATTCTTCTTTGAATCAACTGGTAGTCATCAATGAAAAGTTTATGGATTTTGATGAGTTGCTTAAGTTAGGATTTAACTTTTGGAAGACTATGTGTGAACAATGATGGAATGGATACTTTGATATGCTTTTTGGTTTCACTTATCCAGATCTTGTCAAAGAGTTTTGGATTAATGCTTCCATTGTTGAGCTGAATTCTGAGTACACTACGTCAAAAAAGCTATTTAATAGTGTTTTGTTTTGTTTTTGATAGCGCTTAAAAGCACTATTAATCGCGCTGCTATTGTAAATATTTTTCGTTTAATAGCAATTTAAAAGCGCTATTATAGTACCGATATTTAATAGCGTTTTTCCAAAAGCGCTACTGAAGTAGACATTTTGCGCTTTATAATACGTATTTTGATTTGATTTTTATAGCATTTTCAAACAAAGCGCTATTATAAGGCATGTTTGATAGCACTTTTTCATAAAAGTGCTATTATAAGATGTTTCATTAATAGCACTCTCTACAAAATGCTATTGTAGTACACTTTTTTGTTGTACACAAAATCATTCTTTTGGTGTGTGTGTGTGTGTGTGTGTCTATATATATATATGGCATTTGCAACATTCAAAGAATAATATTAATACTTTCTGGCCTATAAATATTTTCTGGCCTTTTGAAACAATTTTAATATATTTATAGATTTAATACCATGTAAACATTCAAAAATGAGTTTATATTACAAAATTTAATATTATACATGTAATCATTATTTCTATCAACATTTGAATATAATATGAGATAGCTAACACATTGTATTCATCTTTGTTCTTTCTCTATATTATCTTGTAAGACCATCAAGATACCTTTTCAAATAATAATCATCTTCTAATGTAAAGTTTTTCCCTTATAAGAGTGTATCAAAGTAGTATTCAAGATGGTGTTTGCTCATCGCCCACTAGTATACTCTACGCTCTGATAAAAATTAACAAATTATCAGTCTCAGCATTAAGCACAAGACAAATTAACATAACCACCAAAGAATAATTTACACCACATGTTGCTTTCTATCACTAAGACTTAGCAAAGGAAAATGTGTAAATAATGTCTGCCATTATTACCTTAATTTATAGATGGATTCTAAAGCAATTTCTTTCCACATTATTTGTTGGAAAAATAGGATCATCTATGTGAATTGGATCAATGTTGCAAACAATAAGGCAATTTTCAATTAGTTGGAGGAAAGTAAATTAAATGGATGTCACAATGTACACAAATATCTGTGTGCAAGCCAAGATAGTATAACACTCCAACACTGTCACAAACAGAAAGTATAACATAAACTAATTTGAAAGAAGAGAGTGAATGACCAACAATAAATAAACAAAAGAAGAGTTTTTTTCAGTCAGAAACATGACCTACTAAACATTTCAGTTATATTGCATTATTGATAAATAACTAAGCGCCAAAACTAAGTTTAAATTTTATATCAAGTGTGGTAGTTGAACTGTAGTTAATCTTATCATATATCATTATTGGAAACAAGTTTAGTTAGTTCCAAATCATTGCCTATCTTTTCACTAAAAATCCAGCCTGAACATACAAAAGATATAGCATCAAAACTAGATAAACTCTATCAGCACAAATAGTTTCTCCATAGAATACTTGAAAATATACTAAGACAAATCAAGAAGTCATTTTCATTAAAATTACTAGGAGCATATCTGTTGGACAAAATGCTGATACTGATGTTAATTGTTCCTTGTAGATTTTCAAATATTCAATCAAAGTATAATGAAAACAAGAAAAATATGGATGGTGAATTATGAGATAACATAATAGAATTATAAGAAAATGTAACAGTACACATTATATGGCAGCAACCTTAATAGTTAAGAAAAGTGCAAAGGTTCACTCGCCTTCTACATTAGCACACTATAGTACATTAAAATGTGAACACCAAATCTGCATTACCCGAGGTAGATCTGAGTTCATCCCAAATCAAACACTTTGACCATAACAAGTAATTTAAACCATCTTACAAGGTAGCTCGGATATACAATGTTAGGATGTTGGGTAGGCCCATTAGAATGACAAAAATCCCTTCATGGCAGCATGACTTTATTATGGGCTAGGATTGTTTAATTTTAAGTCTTTCTTTTATTTTTCCTTTAAGTGGGCCTTTGACCCAATATTGGTCCATTAAGACTTTGTATTTAAAGGTGGTTGCCACCTTGAATGTTTTATGCAGAATTATCATCATGTTATTTTTATCTTTGTCTTTTTATTTGTCTCTCTAGTAAACCCTAATCTCTTGGTAGTAGTAGAACTTGCCATCATTTGGTGCTTTCATTAATCTCAATGCCTCCCAAACTCACCAACCCCACCCCTAAAGACCTAGATGGAACCCTACAAGCCACAAATCAACGCCTTGAAAACCTCATAAACACCCATGAGAACCTTGAATCCTCCATGGAAGCTAACAATCAAGTTGTTGCTTTACAACTTGGTCAGATCCACACAAATCACAACAACTTGGAATCTGCCATGAACAGCAATTTTGCAGCCCTAACAGCTCTCATGACCCAACAATTTGAAGCCATGAATGCTGTTGCCACTATTTCCAGATCTGCAACAATAGCAGTAGCTACATCTACTACAACAGCAGCTAGATCTAGCACGATTTCTACCTCCAGATCTGATGTAGGTAACTCTACTATTTCACTAACATCACCTCTTTCACATATCAACTCCACCCTATGTTCCACACAACTTTACACACCACCACCACCACCACCCATATCTTTTACAAGATCTTCACCTACAATTCATTCATTAAATTCTGCATTTCAACCTTTTTCTCAAACATTCTCAACCCCATTCCCACCTAACTTCACACAGCCACCACACATTCTCACACAACCCCATGTTTACTCTACTTTTCCCCCAAACAGCCAGCTCACACAATCCACCCTTTACCCTCATTTCCCATATCCCTACCCTTACCATTTACAACCAAACACAATGCTAAATATGAATTTTAGACAGCCAAAGATTGAGTTGAATATTTTTGATGGAAGTGATGTCTTGGAATGGCTTTTCCAAGCTGAATAATTTTTTGTGTTTTATAATATCCCTCTCGAAAACCGTTTACCAATGGCAGCATTTTATATGAAGGGTGAAGCTCTTGGTTGGTATAAGTGGATGTTTCAAAGTAATGAACTTAGTACTTGGGAAGCATTTTCTAGGGCTATGGAATTACGTTTTGGTCCTTCAACTTATGAAAATCACCAAGCACAGTTGTTTAAATTAAGACAACATGGAACAGTTTCTGAATATCAAGCTAATTTTGAGAAACTTGGCAATAGAGTGATTGGATTACTGCCTGAAGCTATTTTAAATTGTTTTATTTCTGGTTTAATCCCATAAATCCGTAATGAATTGGCTGTCCAACGACCACACTCAATTTCACATGCTATTGGTTTGGCAAAGCTCATTGAAGCCAAAATAAAAGACTCAAAACCCAAGTTCAAAGGACCTTATACACCCCATCAAGCCCAACCCTCCCAATCTGCCCCCCCCCCCAAAACCCACAACTCATACCCCTCCAAATATCCTTACACCAAAACCTCTTATCCCACAAACTACCCATCCATCCACTAGTCGTTTACCTATCCGACGAATTTCTCCAGCACAACAAGCTGACGTAGAGCACAAGGCTTGTGTTTTAATTGCGATGAAAAATATATTCCTGGCCATAAATGTGCTGCTAGAAAGTTTCTTTTACTTATGGTGGATGATGAGTCAAACCCCCCTGTTCCATTGGACCTTGTGGAAAATTCTGTTTCTGTGGAAATTGAACCCCCTCCACAAGAAAATGTTGAAACTTACTTCCAGCTATCTCCACAAGCTGTAAGTGGGGAATTCTCTCCCAAAACTTTGAAATTTAAAGGGATGATTGATGGATTACCGGTGACTGTCCTAATAGATACAGGAAGTACCCACAATATCATGCAACCACAAATTGCGCAACATCTCCAAATCCCTTGTCAAACCATTCCCAATTTTTCTGTTATGGTAGGTAACGGATCCAAACTTCTTTGCTCAGGCTTATGTTCTCAAGTTCCTATCTCATTACAATCTAACTTATTCATCATTACGTTCTACTTATTCCCAATAGAAGGTGCTGATGTTGTGTTGGGAATGGAATGGATGAGAACTCTTGGACCACTTCATGCTGATTTCTCAATACCCCAAATATCTTTCACCTATGACAACCAAAATATCACTATTTTAGGTGATAACACCCAATCCATTCAACCTTCAGCCAGCTACGCCATCTGTTGCACACAGACTCTGTTGCTTCTATACACCTCTTATTGTACCAACCCACCTCTGACCATAATTCTTACCCATCCAACCCGACTCAAGAACTCACTAACACAACTACACCACCAGAAATCACAAACCTCATAAATTCCTATCCAACCGTGTTTTAAACCCCTCACGGACTTCCACCGTCCAGACCTCATGATCACCAGATTCCTCTACTCCCAAACACTTCTCCAATAAATGTGAAACCTTACCGCTACCCTCACTCACAAAAAGAAGCCATGACCAAAATTATCAAAGAAATGCTTTCTGAGGGTAGTATCAAGCCCAGCACCAGCCCATTCTCTTCCCCAGTCCTACTTGTCCAAAAAAAAGATGGCTCATGGCGTTTTTGTGTGGACTATCGAGCCTTAAACGTAGTTACCATACATGACCGTTTTCCAATACCTACCATTGATGAACTATTTGATGAGCTAGGTTCTGCTACTTTGTTTACAAAGATCGACCTCAGGTCGGGCTACCACCAAATTAGGGTTATACCAGAAGACACTTATAAGACGACATTTAGAACGTTTGATGGGCACTATGAGTTTTTAGTGATGCCGTTTGGTTTAACTAATGCTCCTAGTACTTTTCAATCGGCGATGAATGACCTCTTACGTCCATACTTGCGACGGTTTGTTCTTGTTTTCTTTGATGATATTCTCATTTACAGTAATTCTTATTCAGACCATTTACTTCACCTAACCTTGATTTTAGATTTACTTGCTTCAAATCACTTTGTTGCAAAGCTTTCTAAGTATGTGTTTGCAGTTCATGAAGTTAATTATTTAGGCCATGTAATTTCATCTAATGGAGTTACCCCTGATCCAGAGAAGATTCAAGCAATTTTAGACTGGCCAAAGCCACGCTCACTCACGATGCTCAGGGGATTTTTGGGCCTCACCGGTTTTTATAGACGTTTTATCCAACACTACGCCACTCTCGCCGCTCCCTTCATCGATCTTTTGCGTTTCAATAAGTTTACATGGGGTACAGATACAGATTTAGCTTTTACAACATTAAAGAAAAAAATGACAGAGACGCCTGTTCTGGTGCTTCCGGACTTCAACAAAACCTTTGTCATCGAGACGGACGCTTCCGCAGTTGCAATAGGTGTTGTTCTCTCCCAAGATGGACATCCTCTGGCATTCTTCAGCAAGAAAATGAGCCCACGCATGCAAGCCTCATCCGTATATGTGTGGGAGATGTACACCATCACAGAAGCTGTTAAGAAATGGCATCAGTACCTTACTGGGCAATATTTCCACATTTTTACTGATAAAAAAAGTTTGAAGAATTTACTAGTTCAGACAATTCAAACTCCAGAGCAACAGAAATGGACTGCTAAGTTACAGGGTTTTCACTTTGATATATTTTACAAACCTGGGAGAGCGAATCTAGTCGTTGATGCTTTGAGCCGATGCCACAGTGAGGCAGTTGCCCTTATGCTTTCAATTTCCAGCCCCATTCCAGATTTCATCACGGCCCTCAAACAGTTCTACACAACAAGTCAGGGAAAGGATCTTATCAGAAAAAGTCAAACTGATACAAAAATGCAAGTACTTTATCATGTCCATAACAATCTATAGTATTTCAAAGACCGAATTTTCTTACCTGGCACAGGGGGTTTCCGCACCAGCATCCTCAAGGAGTACCATTGCGCGCCAACATCCGGTCATTCCAGCCTCAAACCCACCCTGGCTCGAATATCAACAACTTTTCTCTGGCCTGGATTATACAGGGATGTCAAGCGCTTTGTACAGACTTGCCTCACTTGGCAACAGAACAAATACATGCCAACAAGAAAACAAGGATTATTAAAACCGATCGAAATACCACAGCAGGTTTGGGAAGACTTATCTATGGATTTTATAACTCACCTTCCCAAATATTTCGGACATACTGTCATCTGGGTTATTTGTGATCGTCTCTCTAAGTTTGTCCACTTCGTCGCTTTACCTACTCACTTCGCAGCTCACGACTTAGCACGGAGATTTTCTGTTGAGATCTGTTGTTTGCACGGTGTACCTAGATCCATCATTTCAGACAGAGATCCTCTCTTCTTGAGCACTTTCTGGAAAGAGCTTTTCCGGGTGCAAGGCACGTCCCTGAAATATAGCACGGCTTATCATCCGGAAACTGATGGAAATACAGAAGTGGTAAATTGAAGTTTGGAGACTTACCTTCGGTGCTTTACCAGTGACCAACCACGCCAATGGTTTAAATATCTTCACTTAGCAGAATATTGGCACAACACCAGTTTGCATTCGTCCATCAAGATGACGTCGTTCGAGGCACTTTACGGACGAAAGCCACCTACAACCAGCGACTATATCAAGGGCCATGCGACTCTTCCCTCTCTTGATATATCCCTGCAAAATAGATAACTCATCATCAACACATTGAAGCAAAACTTATCTCGAAGTCAGAAATGCATGCAAACTCAGGCTAATAAGAAACGTCGAGACTGTACCTTTGAAGTTGGGGATCTCGTTTGGCTCCGTCTCCAGCCATACCGCCAAACATCGGTTCACCGTCGCACATCTCAGAAACTTTTAAAACGGTATTTTGGATCGTTCTCTGTTCTCCGCCGTATAGGATCTCTGGCCTACGAACTCAATCTTCCAAGTTCTTCTCGCATCCACCCGGTTTTCCACGTCTCACAGTTACGACGCTACCAAGGGAGTGATCCTCAAAAAGATAGAGTCCCTATCCCAAAGAACATCAGAGAGGAAACCCTGATGGAAGAAGATCCCGAGCATTCAAATGAAAAACGAGTTGAAGCTTCTCAAGTTGAAGATCGTTTGCCAAAAGAAGTACAACAAAACAAGGAAGAGTTTCAAGAGGAAGTTGCAAGTGATGTTTCAGAAAGAATAGAGAGAGAAGATGAGAAGAAAAGTCTAGCGAGTTTGAACAAGGAAAGTGAGTTTGAGGGAAGTGTAACTGAAGCACATCAGTACACTAACCCTTATAAAAGTAAAGTGTTTGACAAAGAGACGTTAACCCAGCCACAGCCATCTGATCTCTGGGATGAGGAAATGCAAGCATCAGAACCGTTCACAAACATTGGATCCTCTTTTAATTCAAATCCACGTGCCTTCCCACACTCCACTCCACCGATCCAGCTGTCTACCACTTGCACAAAACCATGTGCTATACCAACGGTTTCCAACACATGCCAGGCTGTTTCCCACGCCAATTTGAAATCTCCAATGCATGTGCAGACCCACTTCCCTACTCTCCCAACAGCTACCACGTGTCCCTATTCTGTCCGACCTTCCCACGTGATGCCATATACACTTAATAAGACTCCTTCAATTTTTCCGCCTCCTAACCCTACACGTTGCCCTTCAACTCCAACCGTTGGGCCGGACCACTCAGCTCTCACTAATTCAAACCTTGAGGACAAGGTTTTAGTTGGGCTGGATAGTAGTGTTAGGATGTTGGGTAGGCCCATTAGAATGACAAAAATCCCTTCATGGCAGCATGACTTTATTATGGGCTAGGATTGTTTAATTTTAAGTCTTTCTTTTATTTTTCCTTTAAGTGGGCCTTTGACCCAATATTGGTCCATTAAGACTTTGAATTTAAAGGTGGTTGCCACCTTGATTGTTTTATGCAGAATTATCATCATGTTATTTTATCTTTGTCTTTTTATTTGTCTCTCTAGTAAACCCTAATCTCATGGTAGTAGTAGAACTTGCCATCATACTACCAAGATTTAACGTCAGCTAATGTGTAATAATGAGTGAAAATGCTAAGAGCAATTTATTCATTGTATAATAACAAACTTACAGCTAAAAGCCAGGTAATATCATACCTCCAACTCCTCTAGACGTTCTCTTTCCTCCTGATCAATCTCCTATGGTGTCTTCAGTTTATCTGAAGGGCGAGCACGCATTTCAAATCCCATTTGTCTAACAAGTTAGTCATATTCATCCGGCTTTTCCTGCCATAAAGAGAAAGTTGGAATATAGGATGTTCTTATAGTAAAATATTAGGGCAAGAAGAACCTTCAAGGATAAATAATGGTACCTTAACATATCTATCCATTGTTTGTGTAGCAGACAAACTATCTTTATCACTTTTTCAATTGATTTACTATTGTTCACCAGAGCGTTCAAAGCTTTCCTCTTGTTCAGTTCAGTTAGAGACAACAAGGCCTCCGAATGAGCTAGAGAAGTGAAGTTCTTATTTAATTCATCCACCAGGTCGCCATCTTCTTCCTTATCTTTGGCTTTTTGAGCCTGCAAAAATATTAATTAGTGTGAAAGAAAACAAAGTGAACAAATTGCAGAAGAAAAACAAATTAACAAAGCCCTTATTAAAGAACTTTTGCACACCTTGTAAAACTTACTTTTCGCAATAATTTCGTTCATCACTTCCTTCTTGGTTTTACGTCTCTGAATGAAAGGTCACCAGTCAGAAACAACTTCAAAGCATTTTAAATATTAAATTAAGTGACATTTGTGAGGTGCATAAAACTTCCCTATAATCCCAGTAATAGAAAGAAAAAAATAGTTAGGAATACAACATTGATAGCATAAGAGGCCTTACATTTTCCCCACCATCTGCTCCACCAGTTTCCCCCGGACTTTGCATACCATGAGCATTAAGACGCCGAACCAAATCAGATCTTTATGCAAAATCAATGGTCAACATAACTTAAGACACAAAAGTAACAAAACAGGCACATTAAGAAAACTTTAAGATAGATCAAAATATTTGGCAGCTAGAATAAACAGTGCAAACATCGTAAAAACATCATTAGCAGACAGAAGAAGTACTTAAGCAAGAACTCAATCCCAAAAATTTCACAAATAACTAAATTCAGCAACCCAAAACAATACACATAAACTTAATTAATCATCAAATCGTCGTGCATCCAACATCGAAAACCCCGTTTCATATTAGGTAAACAGAAACTAATATGATTGTTACTTACTATATGTTTCTTCATTATCATCTTCATCAAGCATATCATCCTCATAGTCATCCCCTCCAAGAGTATCAATTCCTTTAAAACCATCATCATCTTCTCCATCTGACAAGTTATACTTGCTTTTCTTACTTGACTTCACATTCAACTACAATTTCAGCACCCAAAACTGACCCCTAGATTTCCGACATGTTTTATTGTCTATCGTTTATTTTCCGAACAAATCTAATGGATTGGGATTGGTATAAGGTCACCTATTGCTACTAAGAACCTAACAGAACTTTTAAAAAGAGAGTTTATTTTTCACACAATAGTTTTTCGGTTGGATCGAGGTCCACTTCTGGAACCCCACCCGCATTAGTAGAGGTGCTTATTTACTAAAATACTGAGTTGGCCTTATCTTCTGCCACCGAGCCTGTGTTACTAATTCCCCTTCTTGGCTTGATAGTGAAGGTAGCGGTAGTCAAGCATGTCTGTGGCTAGAGGAGAAAAACATCTTTGAAGGAATTCTATTATAATAAGATATTTGCCTATGCTTTCTTAGTTAGAAGAATAAAGTTGGGACAGAGGAGGCTTACAAGCCTACAGAGTCGGAAGTCGATGATAGAGGTTAATCATTACAAGCACTCTTAAGCGCAGGCAAAAAAGAAGCAACAAGATGCTTACTAAAGGTGGGACATAAAGGAATATCCTTTAAGGCATTTCGGGAATCGGTCTGATTCTATCTCTGCTTGTTCCCGGAAGGATCCCAAAGAATCGATCTCTATTTTAGTTGTTGAATCTCTCTTTGATTGATCAATGTGTGATATTCTGAATCCTCATTACTAATGGAATCAAAATTATCTCTGGATTGATCAGAAGATCCTTTCTATCTACTCCGACTGAGAGATGACCCTTTTGCGGTCGTGAAAGCCAATTTTGAACCCTTGCTGGCTTAATAGATCCAGGATGTGCCTTCTACTCCTGGAGACCCTTGACTCTCAACGAGAGGGATCACACCCCTTTAGCCCTTTCCTAAACTAAAGCTCTTCTCAACTACGAGCAGGAGGGGGGGGGGGGGGGTACCCGAACAGAGCTCCTCAACGGCACCTTCGAAGAGAAGCTCTTCCTGATCTTGATCTTT